>CAUYLG010050080.1:0-45553 GCA_963573385.1 Cacajao melanocephalus | reverse complement strand
CGTGTGGCTCCTCCGCCGGGAATCTCCTAGTCTGTGGGCAACAAAAATTCGTCTGAAAGTGCAGCGTCCACTCGCTCTCTGCGCTTTCACTGGGAGCTACAATCCTGAGCTGTTGTTAATCGGCCATCTTGGATCTCTCCCTCCGACTACATTTCTTTATCCATTTATCTGTCAGTGGATATTCGGGCTGCTCCCACCTCGTGGCTGTTGTGAATAAGGCTATAAAGTTTTGTTGTTTGTTTGTGTTTTGAGACGAAGTTTCACTCTGTCGCCCAGACCGGAGTGCAGTAGTGCAGCCTGAGCTCACTGCAGCCTCCACCTCCTGGGTTCAAGTGATTCTCCTGCCTCAGCCTCCTGAGTAGCTAGGACTACAGGTGTGTGCCATCACATCCGCCTAATTTTTTTTTTGTTTTGTATTTTTAGTAAGGACAGGGTTTCGCCATGTTGGTCAGGCTGATCTTGAACTCCTGGCCTCAGGTGATCCACCTGCTGTGCCCTCCCAAAGGTTTTTTTAAACCTTGAATTTTTTTTTTAATGAATCTATCAAGGTGGCCCGTCGGCAAGGAGGCACTATAGCGTACGTTTCACAGTGGCTCAGTATGTAACTTCCCATTATATTGTTTTGCTTGGTTCTTACAACTACACAGTGGGGAAGGGAAAGCAGATATAGTTACCCCATTTTCTGGATAAGAAAACTGATGGTCGATACTGAATAATCCTACTGAAGATCACTGAGCCCGTAAGTGGCAGAATTAGGGCGAGGACCCAGGCTTCTGTCTCGAAGCCTTCTGTTTTAATGTTCTTTCACCTCATCAAGGAGCCATTTTTAGAAAGACACAGGCTCATGAAAGCAGAAAGTACATTTTAAAAAAAAATACACCAGCCGAGAATGCATTAAAGTTTCTTTGTTTCATGCTCTGGGGGGATTAAGGAAATAAAAGTTTTTTTTTTCTCTTTAACTCTAAAAGCAAAAATAAAGCAGGGCAGCTATTAAGACAATTTTAAAAGTACAAATGCCATCATGCAGTTTTTTTGCTGTTGAGTCTAGATAGAGTTTACAAGCAAAGTATTCACCTTTTGTCCTGCTTTTTAAAGTTTAGTTTATGGTCATTACACCACTTGTGTGAAATAAGTCCATTTTTACACTGCATTATTTAAAGAAAAATCTTGAGCTTCTTTTTTTTTGGAGACGAAGTTTTGCTCTTGTCATCCGGGCTGGAGTGCAATGGTGCCATCTCAGCTCACTGGAACCTCTGCCACCTGGGTTCAAGTGATTTCCTGCCTCAACCTCCCAAGTAGCTGGGATTACAGGTGCACACCACCACACTTGGCTAATTTTTCTATTTTTAGAAGAGATGGGTTTCACCTTGTTGGCCAGGCTGATCTCAAACTCCTGACCTCAAGTGATCTGCCTGTCTGGGCCTCCCAAAGTGGTGCTAAAAATTCTTAAATTTAACATGTTGTTAGTTAAAGGAAGACCTTTTAGGATGTCTGTGTATAACCTTTTCATAGTTAAATGGAGATACAGATTGAATGTACTTAAAATTATTTGAATATACCTCTTCCTATAGAGAAATGGAAAAATAATCAAATATCTAGGAAACAGATTGTATGAAGAATCCTGAAGAAACAAAATTTAAATAGGGCAAGGAAGAGAAAATTGAAGTTACCATGAAATGATTTAAAAAAAGATTTTTATTAAATGTTGGCTATTCCTAAGGAGGAAAAAAATGAACAAACTAAAAATTATAGCAGCCAAAAAGATAAAGTTAGATATAACAATTGACCAGCAAAAGATAAGGACAAGTTATAAAGGAAGATTAGGAAACTGCTGTAGTGCAGGGATTGTTTTCTGTTTTTTGTTTTTGGATTTTTCTCTTTTTTTTGAGACAGAGTCTTGCTGGGTTGCCCAGGCTAAAGTACAGTGGCGTGATGTCGGCTCACTGCAACCTTCGCTTCCCAGGTTCAAGCAGTTCTCCTGCCTGAGCCTCCCAAGTCACTGGATTACAGGTGTGCACCACCATGCCCAGTTAATTTTTGTATTTTTAGTAGAGTTTCACCATGCTGGCCAGGCTGGTCTTGAACTACCAACCTCAGGTGATCCGCCTGCGTTGGCCTCCCAAAGTGGTGGGATTACAGGCGTGAGTAGGTTTTAAAAGATACTTTTATGGCTTAAAGTGGTGGTGGCGGTGTTTAAACTAAACCCCGTTTTTAAGGAAAAGGAATCACACAATCTGCTGTCAGTTGTTTATTCTGATTTCCTACTAAAAATTATTTTGGCTGATATTTGCAGGAGTAGCACCTCTTAAAACATACTAAATATGGCCTGAGAGGGACTCCGTACTTCTACATTTGGGTCCTTGTGGATGAACTGTAACCTAGCTTAGTAGGCAGGTAAGATTGAAAACCTAACTTAGGAGTCTGCCCCTGTAACAATAACTGAGTCTTGACCAATCCCAGTGGCTACATTTCAACCACTCATAGACTGCTAAGTGTTCAAACTGTGTTCAAATAAGATATACCTCAACCTGTAACCAGACCACCTGTTTCTGTACCTTACTGCTGATTTCTGTGTGTCACTTCCTTTTTTTTTTTTTTTTTTTTTATGGTCTATAAATTTGTTCTGACCACAAGGCATCCCTGGAGTCTGTCTGAATCTGCTGATTGATTCAGGTTGATTCTGAGCACTGCCCAATTTAAGAATCATTCATTGTTCAGTTAAATTCCTTTGACTTTAATTAGACTGAAGTTTTTCTTTTAACACACTCATTGCTTTAAAAAAAAAATGGGGGTCAGTTCTTGAATGTTTGAGACCAGTATCATGGTCTCACTCTTCCTTCCCTAGGCTAGGCATGAAGTGAATTCAACAGGTAGTAGGCAAAAATGTCAACAGCCCAGTCTTCTTGTGTTTCCCTTTCTAGTTTCATTCCCTGGATTTTTAAACAACCAACTATTCCTTTGTCTTTCTAGAGTCTCTATAGTCATCCCTGAATGAAGTATTTATTGGACCAGTTGTAACCTTACATTCAAGTCAACCTACGTTACTTACACGAGAGTTAAGTTACAAGATCCTTTATGAGGCACCCTAGTGACACACATCCCCAGGCAGAATTAAAGGAGATCTTTGGCTGTGACAGAACAAGGAAAGTTGCAGTGGTTGAAATAGATGGAAAGAACCACTTGCTTCTCCTCTGAGCATACTGCGACTTCCTTAATTCTATGAGTTTAAGGAGACTGAGGACACAATAGGTCACATAATAGATACACAAAATGGAGTATAGAAACCCTTGAATAAGAAAAATCTCCACATGCTATATTCAGCGCACTTGCATGGGTCCCTGACATTGGGGTGTGTGTTAGACTAAGAGATATAAAATGAAATAGTAATTGTATTATAATATACAAGACCATCCTCTTCAACTCTTTAATATGGGAGCAAGAGAAGGTGACACAGAAGCCTAAGTCACACAGTTACTATGGGACTAAAGGTGAACTAGTGCCCATTTTACCACGTGGTCCACCTACTGAGCTGGCGTTTCAGAGGCGGTGGTTGAATCAGGACCCTGTTATTCAAATGGTCAAAGGTCCGATAAAGGTGTCACTGGAAAAGGGGTCTTATCCAGACCCCAAGAGTGAGTTATTGACTCTCACATGGGAAAGAATTCAGGGAAAGTCATAGAATATATTTAAAACAATTTATTAGCAACTGCTCTGTTACAGAGTAGAGCATCCTCAGAAAGCAAGAGATTAAGGCCCCTACCTTAAATGGAATGCTGGCTTATATTGGTTACTAAGGTTAAGAATAGCGAACTTTAGTACAAAAGCTTGTGATCAGCTTGTGACAGGCTATTAGTCTTGTTATTTTCCGATGTTGCTATTGATTTCAGCAAGGATTTAGGAATGCACTACTATCTTTAAAGCAAAACTTATTTTTAAGAATGCTTTATGTTCTTAAAATATCATGACATTTCTGTAAGTTCTAGGTTTTTATTTACTCACATCATTAACTCGTTCCCTCCACTGTGAACGTCTTATGATCAGGAAAGCCCAATCCCTTGGGAATGTACCCCAGCCAGTTTGGCCTTATCTGGCCTTTTGTCAAGATGAAGTCGCTGTGGTTAGGATGCTTCTGACCAAAGGGATATATCCAAAACGTAAATGTTTTATCTCAGCTTAATACACTGATGAATGTATACTCCAGCATTAATCTTTTGTTAGGAAACCGAGACCTATTCTTTAATAGGAGTCTTTGTATTAGTTGGGGTTCTTCAGAGAAACTGAGTAGGAGATAGACACACACACACACACACACACACACACACACACACAGAGAGAGAAATAAGTATATGGAGATTTATTATGAATAATTGGTGCACATGATTATGGAAGCTTAGAAGTCCCACGGCCTGATCTGCCAATTGTAACTGGGGATCCAGGAGGTCTGCTGGCATAATTCCTACTCCAAGAGCAGGGAAAAGACCAATGGATGTCTCAGCACAGTCAGTCAGGAAGAAAAATGGGTGAATTCCTCCTCCTTCCACCTTTTATTCTATTCAAGCCCCCAGCAGATTGGATCATGCTCATCCTCGTTGGAGAAGGCAGTCAACTTTACTGAGTCCACAATCCCAAACGTTTATCTCGCCCAAAACACCCTCATGGACACACCCAGAAATATTATTTACATTTTTACCCTGTGGTGCAATAAAGTTGACACGTAAAATTAGCACAGCCTGCTAATTGAAGTTTCAACTCTACTTATATGACCATCTTCAGTCTAGAATTAGACAGACATTCATTTGAGTTGGACCATTATCTGTAGGAATTTGGGTTCCAGGAAATACAAGAAGAACTGAAAAAAATTTTTTTTTTAAATTTAAACCATAGTCATGTGCATGCTTCAAAATAATACTTTAAATTTTTTCCTAAATATTCTAGAAATTAAAGTTTAATAAACATGAACCATTTATTTTTAATATTATAGTTCTGATGAATGACTTGGTAAAATACAAAAGAAGTAAGTGTATTTTTAAGAGAGAAATTTGTATCATTTTCCCCCTAAAAATTCATATGTATGAAAATATCTTGATCTTAGTAAAAGTCCATTAGACCTTGTTAACTCTGGCCCAAGAAAAACTATCAATTCGAGTTAGAAAAACAGTTACTTAATCATCTTAACCTTTGAAATTTTTCTTTATATTTCCCTGAATTACATATATATATATGTATGTATGTATTGTTTCCTTGGCTGAAAAACGTTCATTGTAATATTACCAGTATGGTATTTTTAAAGGCAGTTTTAAATGGTTATTGTGTTCTAGCTCACGAATATCTTTGAATATCTGATAGAAATCTGTGAGCCTTCTCCAAAGTAATAGCTTATATCTAAACAGCTTGGCTTATATTTCCAGGGTCTCCACAGGCCTCTGAAACAAACCCATATACCCTAAGGGTATACAAAGTACGGAACCTCTTGTTAACAAGCCGTACCTTTCTCCCTTTGGGGTGGCTGATACTGGAAGAACTATGGAACACTGGAGTGTTTTCCTTTGCTCTCAGATGGTTAAGATTACTACATACATTCTTAGAGTTCTGGGTTTAGCTATAGTGTTCAGTCTAGTGTGGAAGCAGAGGTTGGGAAATATATGCTACTCTAAATACTTTCTTGTGCTATAGCTGTTAAGCGTGTTCTAGTTTAAACAGTTGTCAGTGATTAGCAATTTTGACGTTCTGTTTTAAGATTTTTTAGTGGTCTAGATGAACATGAAAAAAGCCGAAAGATCATTTCAAGTTGAGCATATATAGGAGCTAATATTTCCTATGGTTTGGTTTGGTTGCATGCCTTAGGTTGGTTTGCTAGTCTTTGACTTTCTGAGTTGCTCTATCTTGTATTAACTTATATCACATACAATCTCCATATTGATTTCTGTTTATTCTTGCCTGGATGATCTATTCCATTCAAATATCTAGAACACTCAGAGACTGTCTGGCGGGAATCCCACCTGTAGGTTACAGAAGGGTAAGGCTGTCTGATACCCAGTTGTCCTTTTTCTCTGGATTAAAGAGAAACCTTTTGCCATGTTTCTGGCTTCTTGGAAAGATAAATGATATATGAAATGTTTGCAGCAGCAGGACTTTGTCCTGCCCAAAGGTTAAAGATTCCGTGGACACATTTCCTGGTCTAGCTTGCTATTGCTCTTTCTCATCCACTTTCCATCTCTCCTCCCACCCCAGATAACTTGTCTGTGCATTCCTCTTACAGCCCTTTTCACAGCATATTGGGCTGTTTGTTTCTCTCGCCAAACATACATAATTTGGAGTACCTGGGATGAGGAGTGGCCTGTTGACACTTAAAATTTTTTTTTTTTTATTTTTTGAGACTGAGTTTTGCCCTTGTTGCCCAGGCTGTAGTTCGAGTACAGTGGCGTGATCTCGGCTCACTGCAACCTCCACCTCCCAGGTTCAAACGATTCCCCTGCCTCAGCTTCCCAAGTAGCTGGGATTACAGGCATGGGACACCATGCCCAGCTAATTTGGTATTTTTTCAGTAGAGACAGAGTTTGACCATGTTGGTCAGGCTGGTCTTGAACTCCTGACCTCAGGTGATCCACCACCTTGGCTTCCCAAAGTGCTGGGATTACAGGTGTGAGCCACCGCACCTGGCTCAAGCTTAAAATTTAATTTCTCTGTAGAGGCTTAATAAATATTTGTTGAGTGAATGAATCACATGATCTGAGTGATAGGAAATGTGTGAATGGAATCCTGCGCGTTTGGAGGTCATCATATTTTGCCAACTTTATCTTGTATCTTACCTATTTTATGAGGTTATGTCTTGTCTCCACAATTACATGGGACCTCAGTAGGGGATCAGGATTGTCATTGATGTCTTCCCTTCATTCCCAGTGTAGTGAGTGATAAAGTAGAATGATTTTGGTTGTCTTAGTGAAAAGTAATGATTAAATAGTTTTGGGTGGAGGTAACATGAAGAGATCTTTTTAGAAAACTTTGTATTGGGTGCAGTAGGATACCGAAGCATGGGCTGAAGGAAGATACAGTAGGAGGTGGTCTTTGCCAGGATAAAGAATTCCCCCTTTAGGAAGCCAAGTTCCTGACTAGCAGTTGCCAAGGTGTTCTGTGTCCTGCCATAGGCAACGATCCCTTCAAGCCCAGTTTCCGCAAAGCTGTTCTGTTATATAAAGATGAGATTATAAATACATTGGGATATCTTTCAAGTAAAATTAAGTCTAAATATTAAAATTCACATTATATGTATTCCACAAGCAAATGTCCTGAATTCTTGGTCTATGTGAAGTTTGATTATTGCAATTTTGGGAAATAATTAAGGAAGAGAAGATATAGTAATATAAAGGAAATATAAAGGACTCAAGCATAAGACACAAAAATGTCTAATGTTCACCCATGTGCAGACTATTGGATTATTCCATTTGTGTTTGTAATACGGGAATACAGCTGAAGAAAAAGATGCAATGACATGACCTCATGATTATTGGAGAGAGTTTTTTCTCTTATTTACTGCTACCTCTGCTATCATTGGAGACCAATGTGTGATAATATTTTTCTGCAGGTGTTGACTATAAGTATATTCCTATATAATAAAAATTTATTTAACATAGGATGTCATCTTGTCCTTCAGTTTCTTTGGAAAAATTAAATAATATATAAAAGAGTATTCATGATAGATTAAAAAACTCACGTTCCCACATCCACGATTTTAGATTCAGAGTGTCACTAATAGCTTTGAAGGCTCTGATGTTATCCTTCCCCAAGCTACCCCAATTCAGAGCAGAGAAACCCCAAATGGGAGCTTAGCCCACTGAGTTCTTGGCTTTGCCCAGAAGAGAATTCAAGGGCAAGCCAGAGGCAGGCAGAGGAAAACAGCTTTATTGAAGAAGCACTGTTGCAGCTCCTTTACTGCCCCTGCAAAGCAAGGCTACCCCGTAGGCAGAGAGTAACAGCGCAGGGGAGTTTTGCAGTCATATTTATATTCACTTTTAATTGCATGTAGATTAAGGGGCTGTTTGTGCAGAAATCTCTAAGGGAGGGGTAGTAATCATTGGATCTTTGCCATGGAGAGGGGTGGTAACACCTAGATGTTGCCATGGCAATGGTAAATTGACATGGCATGCTGCTGGGCGTGTCTGATTGAAAGCTGCTTTCACTTGTGCCCTATGTTAGCTAGTCCTCAATCTGGTTGGGTTTCCGAGACCCACCTCCTACCTCGACCCCCTCTGTCAGTTTATCATTATGCTGAATTTAGTGTTTCCCACTCCTTTCCTGTTCATTGTACTATGTCTTACCACCTGTGTTTATATTCTGCATGATATACTGTTAGTTTTTGTGTGTTCAAACCATTATTTGCGTAGAATAATTAAGGCATTCTTTTGTGACTTGCTTTTTTGGCTCAACATTAAATGTGTAAAATTCATTCTTGTTGATTTGTGTCACAGTAATGTATTTTTACCAATATGTGGTCTTCCAGTAGGGGATGTGGCAGTTGATCTGTTCTCCGTCCATGGGCGTTTGAGGTATTGCAAATGATCCCACTCTGGAAGCATTTATCCATGTCTCCCGACCCATGTGTGCAAGAGTTTCTCTTGGGTGTATTAATAAGCAGTGGAATTGTTGGTCGATAATGTATGTGTATCTTTGCTTTTACTGGGCAGTTTTTAAAGTGGTTGCTTTCATTTACACTCACACCATCACGGTAGGAGAGTTTTCACTCCATCGTTACTTAAACTGAATGCTTTTCAAATATTTATTAATCTTTGTTTTCTTCTGTGAAATGGCACTGCATGGTTTTGGACTTTTTTTTAAATAAATTGTATTTTTCTATAAATGTACAGGACTTTATTTTGTATGTCATTGTTGTTGGTTATTTGTATTGCTGAAAGGGTTTAATTTGTAGCTGCTCTTGTCACATTTGTATAGCAGTCTTAATAGCAGTCAAGTCCGGTGTATCCTTTTCTGTTATTGTTTGTGCTTTTGGGTTCTTGTTTAAGAAATTCTTTCCTGGTCAAGAGTGGTGGCTCATTCCTGTAATCCCAATACTTTGGGAGGCCAAGACAGGAGGACTGCTTTAGCCCAGGAGCTTGAAACCAGCCCAGACAATGTAGTGAGACCTTGTCACTACAAATAATTGAAGTATTAGCTGGCCATGGTGGCAGACTCCTGTGGTCCCAGCTACCTGGGAGGCTGAGTTGGGAGGATTGCTTGAGTCCAGGAGGTCGAGGCTGCAGTGAGCTGAGACTGGGCCACTGCACTCCAGCTTAGACAACAGAGCAAGACCATGTCTCAAAACAAAACAAAAAGCAAGAAAGGAAATTCTTACCTTAACCTCATAAAGAATTATTCTATCTTTATTTCTAATAGTTTTAAAATTTCATCTTTCATCTTGAATTCCTCGATCTTTCTGGAACTGGTTTTTGTACATGGAGTGAGATAGGAATCTGATTTCATGTAGTATACCTATCTGTTCCAGCCCTATTTTTTGAATAGCTTGTTATCTCCCCTTGGTCTGAAATGCCTGCTCAGTCATACATCAATTTTCCACATATGGGTAGGTCTGTATCTGGCCTGCTATTCCTGTTTCAATGCCACGCTACCTTAATTGCTATGGTTTTAAAATAAATATTGACATAGTTTGGACATAGCAACCCACCATATTCTTCAGGGCTGACCTGACTGTTCTTGGACCTTTCTCTCCATATGAATTTTAGATACCACGTATGAAGTTCAACAAAAAGGAAAAAGAAAAAGAACACAAACACACCCTGCTGATACTTGTTTGGGGTTGCATTGAAGTCTGTAGATCAATTTGGAGAAAAATGCCTTTGTTATCATAGTAAGCAACCTTATCCATAAATAGGAAATATCTCTCCATTAATTTAATTTAGCTCTTGAATGTCTTAGAATATTTTCTGTAAAGATCATACTTATACTTTTAGATTTGTTTCTAGATATGTTAATATTTTAGTTATTACATTGTCTCTTTCTCACCTTCTTTCTTTCCCTCTCTCTCTCAGGTTGTAGTTTCTGTTTGCTGATATATAGAAATTCAGTTGATTTTGTCTGAAAATCTTTGTATTTATTGGTCTTTCTAAAATTATTAAATGCTTATTAATTTTCTGTAGATTCTGAGTTTTGTATCAGACATAGATAGGACAGTCATAGCACATGAATAATGAAAATTCTATTTCTGGTTGGGCAGTGTCTCACACCTGTAATCCCAGCAGTTTCGGAGGCTGAGGTGGGAGGATCACTTGAGGCCAGGAGTTCAAGACTAGCCTGGACAACATGGCGAGAACCTGTCTGCAAAACAAAATAAAAAACAAAATTCTGTTTCTTTCTCTCCAATCCTTTTAATTTTTCAATTATTTTTCATCTTACTATACTGGCTAGACTCTTCCCTGTAACATTTGATTATTCTCGTCTTAGTGGTACTCTTTAAAAGCATGTGTTTGATGTGGGTTTTCTCTAGATGTACTTGATGATGTCAAGAAAGTTTTCTTCTAGTTTGTTGGTTTTTTTCTAAAAAATTGTGAATTGATACTGAATTTTATCAAATGTGCCTTTTCTACATCTTTTCAGATGATCACATAGTTTTTTTGTTGCATTTCTTATTGTGGCAAATTCTGTTAATAGATTTTCTACATGGAACTGTTTACTTGGATAAACAATATTTTCATGATGTTTTTAACATCACCTTTTTTAAACACGTCGCTGGATTTGACTCTCGAAGATTTATGAGGAAGGTGGGGAACTTACTGTATGTATAATCACAAGGAAACTGGCCTCTAATTTTCCTTCTTATCCTTTCCTCAAGTGGTTTGACTCTGAAGCTTGTTACTGTCATGAAGTTTTTGTTTTTTTGTTTTGATCTCTCTTCTCGGGAAGAGTTTATATTCTGATTATTTCTTCCTTGAGTATTTTCTGTAACTCACTGGGAAAATTCCTAAATATACTGTGGTTATTGTACTTTGGGAAGATTTAACTAATGATTCAGATTCTTTAACAGAACACTTTAGGGCTTTTATGCTCTTCTCATGCCAGTTTGAGCATTATAGCTTTCTAGTTCTTTTTTTATTTCATCTAGATTTTTAGAATTTTAGGCATAAATTTATAATCTCATTTTCTTATTAATCTCTGTGGTATCTGCATCTTTTTCATCTCTCAATTTTTACTTGATAAATCTCAGTAGATATTTTTAATTAATATTTTCAGAGAATAAAATGTAGTTCATAATTTTCTATTTCATTAACTTTTCTTCTTTTTAAATTTTGTTCTAATTTCTTTTTCATTTAAGTGAGGTACTTAGCTCATTATTTCTCAAAGTCTCTTCTGTTAATCACACAAATCTTTTACATTTCTTTTTGACAGTCTGCTTTTCAAAGGTTGTAAAAAAGCATGGTGTTGTACACCTGTAGTCCCAGCTACTCAGGAGGCTGGGGTGGGAGGATCACGTGAGCCCAGGAGTTCAAGGCTGCAATGAGCTGTGATCGTGCCACTGCACTCCACTCTGGGTGACAGAGCAAGACCCTTTCTCAAAAAACAAAACAAAAAAATGTCAAGTTGGTTCCATTGCCAGAATTCGCAGATACATTAATGAAGTTTTACACCACATTATTTTATCTGAATTTTGGTGTAATCTTCTATTTATTTATTTTACAATTATTTACTTAACTAAGCAGAAAATCAAGAAGATGCTAAAAAAAAAAAAAGGCGGGGGGACATGTTAGTACAACGTCACTACTAAGGAAGAAAAAAACCGTATTTTATAAGTAGGATAAGCCAAATGTCAACAGACATCAAGACTCCTAGAAAATAATGAGACATGTCTAAACATATAAACCTGTCTTCAAACCTCTAGTCACACACTGTGTTTGCATTTCTATATTTCCATGGAGCATGGAATGGGGAGGAAGAGAAGAGGCATTTATTTTTATCATCTTTAATTAAAATTACATATCAGGAATTCTTTTTTGGAGTTGCAGGTTAACTTCTAAAGTTATCACCCACCTGTGTAACATAGGGAGACCCTGTCTCTACAAAAAAAAATAAAATAAAATTAAGGGGGTTATGGTGGTGCACACCTGTAGTCCTAGGTACTTGGCAGGCTGAGGTGGGAGGATCCCTGCAGCCCAGGAGGGTGAGGCAGCAGTGACCCGTGATTGTGCCACTGCACTCCAGCCTGGGCAGCAGAGAGCGAGACCTTGTCTCAGTCAACCAATCAGTCAGTAATAAAGTTATCTCATTACGGTTCAAAGTCTCAGCATAGGGCGGGTAGAAGGAAGCCTTCTGTCCTGTGATTTATATTGCTGAGATGCATTCCTAAAAGGAAACTATTAAGAGGGGTAGATATAATTCTAACATGTAAATGTGTTGAAGGAAAGGTGAAAATACGTATTACTTGATTCCTACTTATTCACATGGAAACCATTTTGATATTTGCATTTAGTATCAACCAATGGGATTAAGAAGATAATCTCTATCATCTGTATTTGGGTCTGGTCAGATGCTTTTGTATTTATATTTCTGTTTGATGCCTCCTTTATCTGAGATTTTATGTATTTTTTTAAATCTGGAGACAGGATCTTACTCTGTCACCCAGGTTGGAGTGTAGTGGCATGATCATATAGTAGCTCACTGTAATCTCAGCCTTCTGGGTTCAAGCAATCCTCTCGCCTCAGTCTCTTGGGTAGCTGAGATACAGGAGTGTACCACTACGTCTGGCTTATTTTTAAATTTTTTTTGTAGAAACGGGGTCTTGGTGTGTTGCACAGCCTAGTCTCAAACTCCTGGGCAAGTGATCCTCCTGCCGCGGCCTCCCAAAGTGCTGGGATTTTAGGCATGAGCCAGCATTACTGGCCTGTCTGAGATTTTATAATACTTAAAACAACCACACAGTGTTGGCTCATTTGCCTGCTCCATCCATTCACATTTGCATGTATGTGGGTCTAGAATGAATATGCCTTTTTTGTTATTGTTTTTGTTTCTGAGACAGCATCTAGCTCTGTCATCCAGGCTGGAGTGCAGTGGTGCGATCTCAGCTCACTACAACCTCAGCCTCTGGGGTTCAAGCGATTCTCTTGCCTCAGCCTCTCGAGTAGCTGGGACTACAGGTGCATGCCACCATGCCTAGATAATCGTTTTTTGTATTTTTAGTAGAGATGGGTTTTCCTCATGTTAGCCAGGATGGTCTCGATCTCCTGACCTCGTGATCTCCCTACCTCGGCTTCCGAAAGTGCTGGGATGACAGGCATAAGCCACCATGCCCGGCCCCAAATCTGTGTTTCTACTGATGCCTCAAGTAGGTCCCAAGCTTTTTAAAATAAATTTATGAAAATCTATTGCCTTTTTCTATGGTTACTGCTTGTGAAAGCAAACATACTCAGTTTACATCTAGAATGAACTTCAGCAAAGTTAGTGAAAATGTCAACATAAACGTAGGCTTAACCTCTGAAAATCTATCATATGAAAAATGAAGAGCCGTTGACACTTTTTCCCTTTGTTTAAGAGCTTTATATATAAATTGCAGTATTTTTCTCCTTAAAGCCAAAATGAGGAAATTAACCGAGTTGAAATGACTGTCCACTCATTTGATAAAAGTCAGGAAACAAAATGGATAAGCCCCAAAGATATCTTTGTTGACCCCATTGAATGTCGTTTCTAAGGATAGGTATCTGTCGTAAGACTATTATTTATATTTTTAAAGAAATATCAATTAATTTTAGAAATAGAGATAGTGATTCCTAGTCTTAGGAGGAAAAAAAGCTCTGTTTTAATTATCCAAAATGTCAAGCTACTCACTAAGATTTTTCCCTTGACTTGTTGCTAGCCTCGGTTTCAACAAATACCACATATATTCTATTTGAAGATTTAAAATTTTAAATGTGACAACAAATCTGTCACCCAAAAGCTTCTTCACACTCCTTGATAATCCTTCCCTCCTGCCCCTTCTGATATCCTGATCTGCTCATTATCTTGATTGTGGTAATGGTTTCACAGGTAATCACATAAGTTAAAACTTAACACAAGTTGCACTCTGTGGATGGTTGGGTATGGGGGAGTGTGTGGGAGTGTGTTCCTATACCTCAGTACTACTGTTAAAAACAAAAATATAAAAATACATTTTTTTGTTGTTTTTAGACAGATTCTTGCTCTGTCACCAGGCTGGAGTGCAATGGCACAATCTCAGCTCATTGCAACCTCTGCCTCCTGGTTTCAAGCAATTCCCCTACCTCAGCCTCCTGAGTAACTGGGACTACAGGCATGTGCCACTACGACCAGCTACTGTTTTGCATTATAGTAGAGATGGGGTTTCACCATGTTAGCCAGGATCAGTCTCCTGACCTCGTGATCCACCAGCCTCAGTCTCCCCAAGTGCTGGGATTACAGGCGTGAGTCACCATGCCCGGCCTAAAAATATGTTTTCAAAAACATTCCAATTCCAGTACTCTCCAGGAGAGGCCCGGTATGGTGGCTTACACTTGTAATCCCAGCACTTTGGGAGGCCAAGGCGGGCAGATTGCTTGAGCTCAGGAGTTCCAGACCAGCCTGGGCAACATGGTAAAACCCTGTGTCTAGAAAAAAGAATACAAAATTAGCCCGGCATGGTGGGGTGCTCCTGTAGTCCCAGTTACTTGGGAGACTGAAGTGGGAGGGTAGCTTGAGCCAAGATGCAGAGGTTGCAGTGAACCGAGACTGTGCCATTGCACTCCAGCCGGGGCAACAGTCAGCCCTGTCTCCAAAAAAAAAAAAAAAAAATCTCTGGGAAAAAGAAATTCATTGGTGTTATATTTCAAAGCAACAGAAAATATAGCCAAAATAAATATTTTAACACCTTTGAGATAAGAGACAGATGACTAGTGTCAGCTGTCTTTTATGACCGCCCAGACATCTCTTCCCTTTCAGCGTCAGCTGTCTGTGCTTACATATTTTGACCTTATTAGGAAGTAACTGTTTAGATAATACTATTTATCCATTAAAATAAATACATATATATGCATATATTGATATATATTTATTTGAGATCCTATTAGGTACAAAGCAGTATGTCATTGCCACATGCAGGTAGATAACAGCAAGATGATCAAGATAAAATATTTCATGCAAGGGGATTGGGATATTCCCAAAAGCAGGGGAGAAATGGCAAGCAGTTTAGTATAACTGGATCAGTGACCACAAAGAACCAATTTCTCTTTTATAAAGCCAGGCTACTGTATAGCTTTTCTCATAATTCAGTTTTAGGGGAGACCAGGTGATGGATGAAGCATTCAGTTCTGCACTGCACAGACCTCTCTGGATTGTCTTGTTGTGTGATCCACCACCAAGCACTTTGGAAAAATAGCCGATGTTTCTGCAACTCGGAAGCTTTGTATGACTGGCTTTGGCTTACTATAGAGTGTTAAGAAGGTCTAAGAATCTGTCTGTGCTGGTGATAGCTGGTCTTGGGAAAGAAAAGCCCTTTCTCATGCAAATACTAGATGTAATGAAATGATGGGCCTGTGAGTGACATTTAGGGTTTATAACTGTATTTTTTCCCTCAGCTAGTCAAGTACAGTGTTGAGAAGGAGGAAAGAGTACAACAGGGAGTTCAATCTGTAACTTGTAACCACATTACAGAAGTAATGTTAAGCATTATGTAAATACTTACAGGGAATGGTAAACGTGTTATGGCAAGTTTGAAACTGTCTGTACCCTAATCCTTTTTTCTACCATCAAAACTATTGTCTTAAATCAGACATTTGGGTTTTTATTTTTGTTATTTTAATGGCTTAGAACTTCTTGGAACATGATTCTGTTAGAACGCACTGTGCTGCAGTATTCCTGTCCATTTCAACAAGAGCTTTAGTAGAGTTGTATATAAAGCTTTACCAGTTAATTTTGAGCTTTCTCTGAAAAGCATATGGCATGTTTTATACAGAAAAACCATTTTAAAACATAGAACATTGAGCATTTTGGCCATGAACTTGAAGAAAAAGGTTTGAGGATAGGCTTGTCTAATTCATCGTAGGAGTGCAGAAGAGATTTCTCATATGGTGTGATTTTGAAGATGTATGAAAAATTTATAGTATTTTGTATTGAACTCTGTTAGTGGTTTAGTCAGGAAGACAAAAACCACTTCAGATATTTCAGAAATAAAGTGATTTAACATAGGGAATTAGGATCTACAAAATCTAAAAGGACTGAAGGAATAAAGTCAGAGAAAGCTGCTATTTCTCAGGGCTGCTGGTAGCATTTGGGGAATCAAGAAATTGCCAGAATTACTAAAAGTCAGCGTTGATAATTGCAGTTACCTAAAGCATTCGGTGGGTGATTTTTCAGGATACAACCTTGAATAGCATTTCCCAAATATTTTAATCTCATGACCACTTTACATTCTTAAAAATTAATGTGATTATTATTACTATATTCTTTATAGAGATAGGGTCTTGCTAGGTTGCCCAGGCTGGTCTTGAACTTCTGGGCTCAAGCGATCCACCCACTTTGGCCTCCCAAAGTGCTGGGATTACAGACATGAGCTACTATGCCTGGCCCTTAAAAATTATTGAATACCTCAAAGAGCATTTGCTTATATAGGTTATGCCTATTGGTAATTTTTGCATTAGAAATTAAAACAGAAAAATTTAAATCACAAGAATATACAAGCAGGCATTCCCTTAGCCATGAGAGTGATAAAGTCATCATAGGTCACGTAGTGTTTGAAAAAGTCCACTCTACCATCATGAGAGAATGAGAGTGTTAAAAGACAAATCATGTCTTAGTGCCATTGAGAAAATAGTTTTGACCTTATGGGATCCCTAAAATGGTTTCTAGAGCTTCTGAGGGTTCCTGAGCCACCCTTCAAGAACTGCTGGCCTAATGGAACTGGAAAGTCTCTAGTTTGCTGTAACCCACAGGGATGGCTTCTGCTGATGGTGGAGCAATCATCTGGCTTCTCCCCTGACTTCCTCATGTCACACAAGTGCCTCTCATTGAAGAGTCCAACCTGAGACCCTGTTGACAGAGGCCCTAAAAATATCATCCCTAGGAATTCATGCTCTTTGATAGATGGGAAAGTATGAGGCACACGGAGGCATAGTGCAGAACTGACAATAGACAATCCAACACATTTCATTAAAAAACCATGAAAATGGCCGGGCATGGTGGCTCACGCCTATAATCCCAGCACTTTGGGAGGCCAAGGCGGGTGGATCACGAGGTCGGGGGATCGAGATCACCCTGGCCAACATGGTGAAACCTCATCTCTACTAAAAATACAAAAAAAAAAAAAATAGCCAGGCATGGTGGCATGCGCCTGTTGTCCCAGCTACTTGGGAGGCTGAGATGGGAATCACTTGAACCTGGGAGGCGGAGGTTGCTGTGAGCCAAGATCGCACCATTGCACTCCAGCCTGGGCAACAAGAGCAAAACTCTGTCTCAAACAAAACAAAACAAAAAACACCTCACAAAACCGTGAAAATCCACCTGATTTGACAATAGGTGGCATCTGTGTGAACAGAAAAATTTCTGAGAGTAGAGTCTTTGCTATTCCAGAAACAACTCCCTACTCCTTTCCAATGATCACTTCTTTGCCTCAGTTTTTGACAGTAATAAGATCATAAAATAACTACCAAATAAATCTTTGATTTCTTTCCCTCACATACCTTTTTTGAAATAGAGTCTCATTCTGTTACCCAGGCTCAGGTGCAGTGGGGTGTTGATAGCTCACTGCAGCCTTGATCTCCCAGGCTTAAGTGATTCTCCCTCCTCAGCCTCCCAAGTAGCTGAGACTGTAGGGACATGCTACCACATCCAGCCAATTTTCGTATTTTTTTTTTTGTAGAGATGGGGTTTTGCCATGTTGCCCAGACTGGTCTCAAACTCCCAGGCTCAAGGGATCCACCCACCTCGACCTCCCAAAGTGCTGGGAATATAAGCATGAGCCACCACACCTGCCCCCGACAACAGACCCAGAATTTTTAGTAGATTTGTTTATCCTGAAACTTTGTTTTTGTGTTCACCTATATGTGCAGTCACTCATCAAAATTATTAAGATCTACACAGAGCTGGACCAATTCTGATCCTCTTTGGAGGGCTCATAGCATCTGTGAGCTGAGAACACTAGCAGTTTTGCATAAATGAGCCCTTGAAAGTACAATAACTTTAAATACTATAAAACTCTGGAATGCTTCTAGATCATTTTTAGAGAATTGTTAAGTTTAACAAAAGGAGAACTTCAGCATGAAAATGAATATTCCACCTTCTGTGAGGAATGTTTTAAAAGATAAAAGTTGTTAGCTATTACCTTGAAAATCTTAAGCTAGGTGTCTAGCTCACAAATAGCAAATTGATTAATTTAAAACGTGTGGTCATTAATGATTGGTTTGCCAGTAAGAGTTTTTCCCCTCTTTGGTAGAGAAGTTTAGAAACTTCTGTTTAATTTCAACTTTGAACAAAATCTTAGAAGCCGTTTCAAGTATACTTTGCTAACCCAGCAATTTTGGCAAACAAATATAAGCTTGGACCTTCTCAGATAATCTATTCATGGGGAACAAAGCAGAGAATAATAGCAAAAACAAAACAAAAACTAATCAATCAGAACAATGCTATTTCTTTTCTCTTAATCATTGCCACATTTATCGTCCCTGTCCTCCACCAATGGATAAAAATGAGAATAGGACTTGTTGGTAAAAACTGGCCCTTGAAAAGGTGTGTGTGAATTACTTTTATTTCACTTACATGTGGCTTTGTAGTCAGAGGTACCGTTGGTTGCCAAGCATATTTAGTATTTTTTTTAAAACTTAAAAGCACCTGAAAAAATAATCAAAGGCTTTTATACATACAAAATGTTACTGGGTTCCCATTCCATGTAAATGCCAAAGCCAAATGAGCTTATACAACTGTACAAAAATAAATCATGTTTATTTTTTCCATATGCACTTAGAGAATATGCAAGAATAAATGTTCAGAAATAAAAATTTGCCAAAGATTGCCACATATGCCTGAATATAAGATGAGGCTTTTTTCCTCTCAGAATTATTCTTCAGAAAAGAGAGAGTCACCTTATATTTGAAACCTTACAAGCTCTCCGTTGGTACAAGGAGGACATGTTCAATTACTTTATTTTGAACAACAGTGTGCTGCTTGCTGGAGATCCATGGGCCTCGATGATCTCAATCGGTCTTATTTTACTGTGTTTATTAAAATCCTTAAAATCACCTGATACATTAGACTTAAATGTTTAAATAGAGATTTAACATTTATTTCTGGAGACGTAACGTCACTATCGTAAATGCTGGATGCCATGATAAACTGAAACATTCAAAACAAAAACTGTTTCCAGTTAGTTGAATGGAAATTTCCATTAGAAAGGGATGAGGTGGCTAAGTATCTCTACTGATATGCACAAGACAGGTGAGAAGTTTTCAGATTTTTTTAAATTAAATATGAATAAGGATTTGGAGAGAGGGATACTTCTAAGTTAGTACATGTTTATTTTTTCTATATTAACGTGAGAGTTAATGGCTCACTCCATCACAGCAAGATGGATTGACCACTGAACGATGAGAGGTTATGGTCACAGAACCCCTACACAGCCAAAATCCATGTGTAACTTTGGACTCCTCAAGAGCTTAATAGCCTATTGTTGAACCCAAGCTTTACCAATGTCATAAAAAGTTGGTTAACACATATTTTCTGTGTTACATTTATTGTATATATACTGTCCCCAGAGAAGAGAGAAAACATGGGAAGACCACACAGGTCCTTTTGTTGCCAGGCTGGAAAATGGCAGACATCATTCCCCACACATTTCACTGGCCAAAATTCGATCACTTGGGCCAACCTAACTGCACGGAAGGCTAGAATTGTAGTTGTCTGTATTCCAAGGAAGAAAATGGAGTTAGTAAGCATCTTGAATCTCTGCCCCAGTGTTCAACTGTCTTAGACAGCACGAAAAGTTGGCCCCCAGATATTCTTTGTAAAATGTGGGAGTGCCTTCTTTTTAGAATCTCCTATTTGGGCATATACAGGAGTCACCTCAAAACTTCAGAGTCATAGAACATTATGTATGACTAGATTTTTTAAAAGAGTTTTTATCATCGAAGCAAATGGACATATAAAGAACATGGAAATGTGTTTAACATGATTGGAAACTTACTATAACGAGAAATGTATTAAAACTCAGGAGAATGGCCCTGAGTTTGTGGATATTCAGCTACCTGGCCCAGTTGGATTTTTAGCACCAACCACTACTGACACATTCCCGTGCCATTTGCTCTGAACCCTGGGCTCTGAGGAACTGGGTTGGACAACCACTGATTTAATCCATTTTGCTGTGATGGAGTGAACTGATGCCCAAAATTGTTGATTGGCAGTGACGAGCTCACAGCCAATGGGTGGTAGCTACAGCCCCGAGGACCCACACCACCTGTGCTCTGCTTGTGTTTACCCTGCATGCTGCCAGTAGTGATCCAAGCCAGTTATCCATCTGTTCTCCCACACCACATCTTCTCAAAAAGGCCATTTCTTCTCCTCTTGGCTGGCAGCCTGTGCCCTCTGTTAACAGTTCTGTGAGAGCATTCAGATTTATATAGAATGAAGGCTTGCTTTGCTTTACAACTTCAATTCTTTGATCCCAGTTCTGTTCTCTCTGGGCCTTATAAAGTATATGATCACCTTCTTCCTCTTTAGATTTTTTCTTCTCTGGGCTAAAAATCCCAAAGTCCTCATGTGACATGTTTTTATGCCCTCTTACCTGATTTCCTCCCATGTGAGTGTGCTATAAATATAGCTCTTCCAAAGCAGAACGCATCAGATTAAATACTTGTGATCTGGCAAGGCACGGAATAGAATGGCATAGGCTGGCACGTGAATTAGTGGTAAAGTGAAGGTCATTGGGGAGAAAACAACTTCTCTACCCTCTTAGGTATAGTATTTAAGGCCAGTGAATTAAACTTACAAAAGACACATGTCACAGGATACAAGACGTGCAATTTTGTTAATATTTTACATGCACAGGAGTTCACAGAACAGGAGTGAAGCTCAAAGTGGGAGGATTGGGGGCTTATATACCATTTTCAACGAAGAGAAGAGTACATTTCATGGGCTGCTGAATTGCAGTTAGGTGACTAGGAAGTATATGGGAAAGCTAATGGGAAGATGAGGGTTATTTTAGTAAGGTGCGTTTCTACATCTCGTCTCCATGCCAACTCACCATCTCCAGCAGGAAGACTCAACTTTTCTGTTCTTGGTACAGCAGAGGGGAATTTTACAAGGGAAAATGTGAGTCTTGGTTTTAGGCAGACGAGGGGACGGCAGAGAATTTTTCCTGCATTTGTAGATTCTCAGTCGCCTTCAGTTCAAAACAGTCCTTATGGCAAAGTCACATATTTTGGGGATGACCTATTCTGCTCCCCTTCAAGGTACAATTTGAAACCTTTCCCAGCTATTCTGAATTGCTTTCCTCTGGAGACAATTTCCCCACCTTCCTCTATTACCTTTGAAATCATGCTCTAAGTAGCTCTTCAGATTATCACACTGTAAATTGAGATCTTTGAAGTTTGGTTGTTTATGCAGTTATAAATCAGCTTAACTATTTGGTCATTCAGCTTCTAATAGCTTCTATACAAGAATAAGAAAGCTCATCTGATACTTGGCTGAAATCCAGGTTTGCCCATCCATCCTCCCTCCCTCCCTCCCTTCTGCCTACTGTGTGCCGGTGATCTCCCAGCCACCAGGAACAGAGTAAACAAAACGAAGCCCCTGGGAGGATCACTCCGAGGTTGCAGTGAGCTGAGATCGTGCCACTGCCCTCCAGCCTGGGTGATAGAGCAAGACCCTGTCCCCCCCGCCAAAAAAGGCTCAAAGAAGGAGACATTTGATCACAAATATGAATGGAGTGAGAATGTGTCCATGTGGATATTTGGAGATAGAGTATTTCAGGCAGTGGAAACCATAAAGACAAAGCTCTGAACACATTCTAGGAAGAGCCCACAGCCCAGTGTGTCTGAGTACAGAGAAAGGGAAAACGGAGGCAGGCCAGAGGTCACACAAGGACTTGCAGGCCAGAGCTGCAGGCCAGGGGGAAGCCTTTGGACTATGCTGTGAATGTTAGGACACCTGACGGAAGGTGCTGAGCAAGAGTGGCATGATTTGATATAAACTTTACATCTTAAGAGCCCTCATAAAAGAAAAGCACCGGTTGCTTTGTGGGGAAAAGGCCATGGGATTGGGAACCAGTGTGGAAGCGGGAAATGCATCAGGCGGCCAGTAGTCAGGGCAGTTGTTTAACTCAGTCCTCGCTCCAGCTCAGTAACCATCCAAAAACTGAACACGGCTTCCTTGAAGGGGGTTGCTTTTCGTCAACGTTTGCTGGCTCCTAGCAATTTTACTTTTCATCTTTTTCTTTTTGTTATTATAAAATTTCCTTTTATCTTTTCCCCCCAGCTTGACTGAGGTATAATTGACAAATATATTATTTTATGATATATAATGTGTGTGGTTTTTGTGGGATTTTTGTTGTTGCCTTTTTTTTTTTAAAGACAAGGTCTCATTCTGGCCCAGGCTGGAATGCAGTGGCATCATGACAGTGCCCTTCAGCCTTGACCTACTGGGTTCAAGCCATCCTCCCACTTCAGCCTCCCAAGTAACTGAGAATACAGGCATGTGCCACCACACCCAACTAATTATTATAGTTTTAGTAGAGACAGGGTTGGTTTCACCATGTTAGCCAGGCTGGTCTTGAACTCCTGGGCTCAGGTGGTTCACCTGCTTTGTCCTCCCAGAGTGTTGGAATTAGAGGCGTGAGTCATTGCACCCAGACTCAGTGTGATGTTTTGATATACGTGTGTGTTGTGTACATATACAGTCAAGGTAATTCATATATCTGCTTTTATTTTCTATTTACGTTCCAGCTCTTCTCATAATTCCTTCTAGAACCTTCCTTGATTGAAAAGCTAGAAAGTTAGTCCCCTGAATGAGGTGAACATACCAAGACAGGAGGAGGAGGAAAGGGTCTTGTTTCTTGTAGTGGACACACCTTCTTTGAATCTGGCTCTTCTTCTTTTTTTTTTTTTTTTTTTTTTTTTTTTTGATGGAGTTTCACTCTTGTTGCCCAGGCTGGAGTGCAATCGTGCAATCTCTGCTCACCACAACCTCTGCCTCCTGGGTTTGAGAGGTTGCAAAAAATAGAAACTATTAGTATCCTGCCTCGGCCTCCCAAGTAATTGGGGTTACAGGCACCTGCCACCACACCCAGCTGATTTTTGTATTTTTAATAGTGACAAGGTTTCACCATGTTGGTCAGGCTGGTCTTGAATGCCTGAACTCAAGCAATCCACCCATCTTGGCCTCCTAAAGTGCTGGGATTACAGGCATGAGCCACCACGCCTAGCCATGCCCTGTCTTAGACCAGACCCTGGAAAAGGGTCCCTTTTCATCACTCCCACTGCCGTTCATGATCCTGTCTGCTGTGGACTAAATGTTTGTGTCCCCAGAATTCACATGTTGAAATCCTAACGCCCAAGGTGACGGTTTTCGGAGGGGGTGCCTTAGGGAGGTGATCAAGTCACGAGAGTGAAGCCCTCAGGAATGGCATTAGTGCCCTTAGAGAAGATGCCCCAGAGAGCTCCCTCATCCTTTCCACCATGGGAGGATACAGAGAGAAGGGTCAGTCTTTCCACTGAGGACAGTAGAGTGCAAAGAACAAGAAAGATCTGGTTAAGATCCCACTTCTATCACTTATTTCACTGTGTGTCCTTCAGCAAGTTACTGAATTGATTGTTTTTTCCTGTTTATTTAACAAATATTTATATAAAAAGCTTACCATTGCCAAGCATTATTCTAAGTCCTTCACAGATAATAACTCATCTAATACTTGCAATAAGTGCAAAAAATAGAAACTGTTAGTACCCAAGTTTTATGGCAGGGGCAGTGGGGAGAGTGTGAAGTCACTTGTGCAAGGTCCCATGGCTAGGAAAAAAGTAAGCGGGATGGGAACCCATGTATTTAGTACTAGGGGTGTTTATAACCAGAGTGAGTTCACTTCATCCACTCTCGTGTGCTACTCCAGATTGCCGTAATTTGTAAGTAATTCGTAAAATAATAACTGCTTGACAAAGATTGCTGTGAGAATTCAGCCACTGCTAGCTAGCTTCCTTCTCTCCTTCCATTTCACAGAAAGGATAAAGTAACACACTGCTTTGAGTATTAGTGAAAGATCCTGGCATTTAGAATTGTAAATTGAGGGAACAGAGTAAACGATGATATCATGAGAAGCAGAAAAGACTTTTTTGGCCTTTCTCTAACAGTTGTGCTAAGTTTCTATGGTTTTACTGTTTGTTTTCTGGAAAGATTAGAAACTGTTTTGTTGAACTAGTAATTCCAAGCTTTTACTTTTGTTTTTAGCAAGTGTTTTTTGCTCATTTATTACATAAATTGAATTTGTCCTAGTTTTTCTTTACCATGAGTGTCTAATAGAGTGAGATAGCTGTTTTGCTTCTGCCCATGGTATTTTGGGTAATACCTGACATGCTAACAATATTCTGTTATTTTTCAGTTCATTATTAAAGGTTTTTGGGGAATTTGAACACATCTGATTCCTCTCAGGAACAAAAGGACATTTTCTAGCAGCTGGCACCCTGAAAACTGGTACAAATTACTGCGTCTCATAGTTTATCTTGAACTATGGTGTTTAAAGCTACCAACTGAGCATCAGTGTAACAAAATTACAGCACTTAGTATTAAAAGAGGCTTGCTCTTTAAGGAAGACTGTGGAGAATTTTCTTTTCTGTTGCACATGTACTGGTCATATTTTGGCAACAGAGTTTCCAGCGTCATTGGTTCTCAATTGAGAAGCATGTGTTTCCTTTCCTATGTAAAGGAAATTTCCTAGATAAGTAATGTGATTGTTACTCATTATCCAGGTTACTTCTAGAGCTCTCTGAGCAAGATGTTGCATTCAGTACAGCTGGGGAGATAAATATGAATGAGAGACCGTCTGTGTCCTCTTAATGCTTCATTCTGAAGATGGAAGGCCAGATGTAACAAGTGCAGTGAATACAATTCCCTGGGATGGCAAAGGGAGCAGGGATCATTTATGATTGGGGCACCAGGAAGCTCTGGAGAAGTGGTGGGATTCGGCTGGGGGCGGTGACTCATGCCTGTAATCTGAGCACTTTGAGAGGCTGAGGTGGGCAGATCACCTGGGATCAGGAGTTCGAGACCACCTTAGCCACCATAGTGAAACCCCATCTTTTCCAAAAATATAAAAATTAGCCTGGCATGGTGGCACATGCCTGTAATGCCAGCTCCTCAGGAAGCTGAGGCAGGAGAATCACTTGAACCCAGTGGCAGGGGTTGCACTGAGCTGAGATTGTGCCATTGTACTCCATCCTGGGTGGCAAGAGTGAAGCTCCATCTCAAAAAGAAAAGAAGTGGTGGGATTGTAGCTGAGCTTCAGAGAATAGGTAAGACTTGGAGAAAGTGGGATGCCTGAGGAGGGCTTTCCATGATGAGGTAAAGAAACAACGGGAGCCAGAACACAGATGAGAAGTTT
Organism: Cacajao melanocephalus; assembly: GCA_963573385.1. NCBI lineage: Eukaryota > Metazoa > Chordata > Mammalia > Primates > Pitheciidae > Cacajao > Cacajao melanocephalus. Next base: position 19,998 of record CAUYLG010050080.1, on the reverse strand, counting down.
TAGGACCAGGAGTCCTTTCAGATGAAACATGAAGTACAGGAGAATGGAGGGAAGGAAAGGGATGGCAGTCTGGGTGGGAAAGGGCCTCCAATGGTGTTTTCTGTATGATTGGCCTATTTTCTTCCATTGAGTGAAGGTTTTAGACCAGCAAATGAAATCACTGGAGCTGAATTTTAAGCAAACTAATCTGGCTTGAAACTAATTAGGCTGGATTAAAGCTTCAAGAGTGTGAAAGTGAGGGGGTCAGTTGCAATACTTGGGCAGTAAGCAGCATGGGCCTGAGGTGGGAGGTGAGCATAAGGCTGGAAAGGAGAACTCTACAAGGAGAAACATCAGCGAGGCTGGACACAGAGTTGCAGACGAGAGGAGACAGGAGATAAAGGGAGTGCTTTCTGATGTGTTTCGGTGGATGTTTCCATGACACTACTTAGCATCAGAAATGAAACTGAGACTTGGCTCAAGTCAACTTACAGTTGCATGCACTGTTTTTCTGTATAAGACTTCTCAGAGCCTATAATATGCTCATATGCACCGTGACACTCCAAGAAGAAGAAGATGTTGTCTCATTTCCCATACTTATTTGTCCACAGAAACCTCTTTTTTTTTTCATTTTTAAAAAATTGTATTATACTTTAAGTTCTGGGGTACATGTACAGAATGTGCAGGTTTGTTACACAGGTATACATGTCCCATGGTGGTTTGTTGCACACATCAACCCATCGTCTATGTTAGGTATTTCTCCTAATGCTCTCCCTCTCCCTACCCCCCACCCCCCCAGCAGGCCCCAGTGTGTGATGTTCTCCTCCCTGTGTCCATGAGTTCTCATTGTTCAATTCCCACCTATGAGTGAGAACATACGGTGTTTGGTTTTCTGTTCTTGTGTTAGTTTGCTGAGCATAATGGCGGAAACTTCTTTTTTAAACATAAATAAGCCTGGCACACTGGCTTATGCCTGTAATCCCAGCAGTTCAGGAGGCCAAGGCAGGAAGATCGCTTGAGCCCATGAGTTTGAGACCATCTTGGGCAACACAGTGAGACCCTGTCTCTAAAAAAAATTAAAAATTAGACAGGTGTGATGGTGTGTGCCTGTGGTCAGAGCTACTTGGGAGGCTGAGGTAGGAGGATTGCATGAGCCCAGAAGATTGAGGCTGCAGTGAGGTGGTGATTGTGCCATTGTACTCCAGCCAGGGTGACAGACAAGGCTCTGTCTCAAAAAAAAAAAAAAAAAAAAGTCAATAAATAAATGTCTAAAGGATCTGGGATTTTCTGGAACAGTATTTTGAGACACAGTGTATTATATTCGGAGGATGACGGTATGATTTATAGAAACTGGGAAGTTGACATTAGAATATGATTTGGACTATAGATAAGTTGACATCACCTTATCTTGATGTTAAAATGTGTTAAATTGGAGGTACCACAGACCATGTATTTGGAAGCATTGAGAAAGTCACATATTTTGTGGAAGTAGAGCTAAGATGAGAGATTTGGAGAGCAAGATTAATCTGGAGTTGTCACCTAGGGGTGATCACTGAATTCATAAAGGTGAACTAATAGGGAAGGGAGAATTCGAGTGAGGCGAATGAGAGAATGTTGGGAAGTGCCTGTGAAAGACAGAAGAAGAACTGGCAAAGCCTAAGAAAAAGTGGTCGGGGAGAAGGAGAATTAGGATCTTGCTTTTTCAGCAAACTAGAATAGGACTCTGCAGAGTCAGGGAGTGTTCAGCAATGGCAAATGCTGCAGAGAGACAGAGGAGTTGGGGAGCTTTGAAGTTTGGAAAATAAGGCATTATCCCTGGCTTTGGAAAGAATTGTTTTACTAGAACGTGGTAGGTGTGGAAGCCCAATTTAAGGAATCTTGGAGTGACTTTGGAAAAAGCATGAACAGGAGGTTCATCCCATCCCTGCCTAGAGCATTGTTAATAATATAAAATAGAGATTTCATGACAGTTTGGAAGAGGAAAAGATTCCGCTTTCTTTTTTTAAAATCTTTGCATTTTACTCAACACAGGGAAACTTTGCCTCTAAACCCAAGAGCTGTTTTTTTTTTTTTCTTTCTTTTTTAAGGGCATGGGCAAAATGAACAGGCTTAAGTAGAAGAAAAGAAGCAGAAAAGAAGGGATAATGGAGAGGGAAAGATACTTTCTTTTTGTTTTTTAATAGAGACAGGGTCTTGCTCTGTTACCTAGATTAGAGCAGAGTGGTGCAATCACAGCTCACGGTAACCTCAAACTCTTGAGCTCAAGAGATCCTCCCACCTCAGCCTCCCAAAGTACTGGAAATATAGGCGTGAGCCACTGTGCCCGGAACTACTGCCAAATTCCCTGGAATGGTAGGTAATCCTTAAATGTTAGCCTAGGCCGGGTGCAGTGGCTTACATCTGTAATCCCAGCACTTTGGGAGGTCAAGGCAGGCGGATCACCTGCGGTCAGGAGTTTGAGACCAGCCTGGCCAATAGGGTGAAATCCTGTCTCTACTAAAAATACAAAAATTAGCTGGGTGTGATGGTGGGTGCCTGTGGTGCCAGCTACTCAGGAACACACTGAGGCAGGAGAATCGCTTGAACCCGGGAGGTGGAGATTGCAGTAAGCCAAGATTTTGTCGTTGCTTTGCAGCTTGGGAGACAAGAGTGAAATTCTGTCTCAAGAGAGAATGATAAGAATGAAAGAAAGAAATAGAAAGAATGCAAGAGAGAAAGAGAAAAAGAGACAGGGAGAGAGGGAGAGAAAGAAGGAAAGAAGGAAGGAAAGGAAGGATGGGAGGGAGGGGAAAGAGAGAAAGAGAGAGAGAGAGAAAGGAAAGGGAAAAAAGTACTCTGCATCAGAATCCCTACAGGACTTGTTAAAGCACAGACTTCTTGACCTTAGCCCCAGAGTTTCTGTTCAGCAGAAACTGGGTGTATCCTAAGAACTGGCCTTTCTAACAAGTTCCAAGGCAATGCTGATGCAGTTGACCTGGGAATCACAATTTGAGAACCTCCACCTCAGAGAAGGGAAAAATGTAGAATGTAAGTTGCGGGTCAAGGTGTGCCTTGGGAGAGAGAAAAGGCACATCTTTTTCAGGAGATGACCAGAAATGAAAGAAGAAAGGGTGAATAAAAATATATAACACTTTGAAGTAGGGTTAGAAGACAGATGATAGTCACTGGAATTGGAGAACTACGTACTAGAGTCTCGAAAATTGTCACTGTAGATTGTGAAGTTGTGACAAGATGGACAGGTAGAAATGACACTGTGAGTCCAGTGCTGAAACCATCCAGGAAGGTGTCTATAAGTGAAAAAGTGGACCTTATGGAGATAGCTCATGTCCTATGGTCTGGCAAAGCCCCTACCAAACTCCTTACATTAAAAACAGAGGGCCAGGTACGGTGGCTCACGCCTGTAATCCCAGCACTTTGGGAAGCCGAGATGGGCAGATCACCGGAAGTCAGGAGTTCGAGACCAGCCTGACTATCATAGAGAAACCCCATCTCTACTAAAAATACAAAAAATTTGTCAGGCGTGGTGGCGCATGTCTGCAATCCCAGCTACTCGGGAGGCTGAGGCAGGAGAATCGCTTGAATCTAGGAGGCAGAGGTTGCAGTGAGCTGAGATCTCGCCGTTGTACTCCAGCCTGGACAGCAAGAGCAAAACTCCATCCCCCCAAAAATAAAACCAGAAACAAAACATACGGAGAACGCAAGTTCTGCCTCCACGGCAGCAAGTTGGGAGGAACTTGCTATGATGAAGCTAAATTTCTCTTTAAGCCAAAGCAGAGTCAGGGGGTGGGGTTGATAAGAACCACAGATACTTACATAGTGCTTTCTATAAACCCACTTTTTTCTATCCTCACAAGGACCCTATGGGATTGCTGCTATTATTCCTATTTCAGTTCCATTCAGGAACTGAATCTGAGCATTCTGTGGGAATGTGACAGAATCTCCCTGCCCATATTGGCACCTCGGACTTCCCACTTCCTTTAGCCGGGTTAAAGGAAGCCAGAGCACATCCTAGGGGCTGCACTGCATGTTATGGGATTGTTTCCAGAGGGGCACTGTTTGATTGAGGATGCAGGCCAGGTATAGGAGACGAGGGACCTCAGCAGGGTCACATATGGGGACCAGTGTTGAGAACAAGAGGTAGGAAGAGGCAGGCCGGCTCAGAGCCCAGGAAGGAGCCCATTCTCACCAGCATGGAAGACCAGGCCTGGCGGCAAGAGGCAGAAAGACAGCACTTCATCAGGCTCCATGGCACCAAATCTCTTTATTGGAAAAGTTTTGCTGTTTCCTCTGTATGTCCCTTGGGCCTATATCATTCTCAAAATCAGTCTGTAAAGCCCAAAACTATCCGGTTAATGTACATTTCCAACAAGCTTAAGGAATAAATGGTACATAAAATACCTGTGTACCGTATTTCTATTGCTGTCTGCCTTTTAAAAAATGAACGTGCATGTTTACTAAATTACCAGATTTCAGTTAAGGAAAACACTGTCGTTCTGTGCTTTCAGGCATGCATTACGTAGGGCTAAAAGCACCCTTTAGCAAAAGCAGTTTTCTCATTTTCTTGCCAAATATCTTGTATGCATTGTACCTGGTCACCTGAAAGCCGGTGCTTTTAGTAATTATTGAAGAATAAGGAAAGCATGTGGTGAATAATGTCGAAACAGTGTAAGGGGGCGGGGCTCACTCGTGGTTGTAGTTGAAGGCAGAGATGATGTGGGCAGTAAGGAAACCCCCAGAGCTGGCTGTTCCTTCTCACTCCTGCTTCAGAAAGCATTGCCAAGTAAGGGAGTGGGGGCAAAATAGTGTAAAAAATGACCCTCACCAGCTCCAGTTTGCTGCTTTTTTTTTTTTTTTTTTTTTTTTTAGATGGGGTCTCACTCTGTCACTCAGGCTAGAGTGCAGTGGTGCCATCTTGGCTCACTGCAACCTCCACCTTGGCCTCGTGGGTTCAAGCGATCATCCTGCCCTCAGCCTCCCGAGTAGCTGGAATTACAGGCGTGCACTACCATGCCAACTATTTTTTTTTTTTTGTATTTTTAGTAGAGGTGGGGTTCACCATGTTAGCCAGGCTGGTCTTGAACTCCTGACCTCAAGTGATCCAGCCGCCTCAACCTCCCAAAGTGCTAGGATTACAGACATGAGCCACCACATGCAGCCCTGTTTGCTTTTTTATGAAAAGAATCACTGCCAATACTTTAACGTGTTACTTGGGACATATTTCAGCAGCTAGGATAACACATAATTGGGGGATCACTGGCAAATTTTGTCATCTTACCTATCCGCGTGACAAAAATCTGTTAAAGTCAGAACTAGATGGCTTGCCTCTTGGAGCAGATCTTGGGGAGAAATTAGTGCAGAGCTGGGATTTGAAGGATTGTGAGAACTGGAAACATTTGAGCGTTTCCTCAGTGGTTCTTGCATTTCTCCTTGTTTCTCAGCCTCCTGATGTGAGAAAAGTAACTACTTAATGAAGAGATCCAAAATAAAGCAGCAGCCATCTGGGTAGTTTGATCTTATAAACACTCAGCTGCAAATTTAAGAAGTTTAGAAGCATAGTGGGGGTCTCGGGTTCCTGGACCAGGTAGACCCACGTGCTTCCACCTCCCACCTGCCGGCTGCTCTGTTTTCAAAGTTTGTTCGTTGCAGTCATGGATAGAGAGTTTCTGTCACAAAGACACATCTCATCTGCCATGTCGCTTTAGCACTGTTCTAAACTAGATTGTGGCAGAACTTGTTCAATGTGAAGGTTTTCTGATTTGGTACATATTAAGAAACTCATTGGCTTTAGGTCTGTTTTTCCAATAAACACATTTTTCTCCTACCGAGGATGTTTGATCATTTTCTTTGCTACTCCTCTACCACAGAAGAGGGAACTTCTCACCTGCAAGGACTTTTTGCTCTGCAGTTCCCCACACCCGCATATTCTCCTGTGTCAGAGCTCTGGGGTGCACCTGAGACTCATTGGTCATATAGTCCATTATCACCACTAAAAATATTGACACACTAGTGAGATCTGCATTTTCATTGCATTTAACTTTGAAGGCACACATCTGTTGAACAGAATGCTAGGTGCTGATGTCGTAACTTACATCTAGAGAGGGCTCAATTTATGTTGCCAATAAGTCATCTTCATAACCTTTTGTGGTCTTCAGTTCAGCACCTAACAGCTGTATAAATTGAGGTTGCCAAAGGTAAAAGAAGTGAGTAACCCAACCTCCCATCTGGCTGTATTCCCCTCCCGCACCCATATACCTGTCTTTTCTCAGTGCCCTAATTCCATCTCCTATAAAAAGTTGGCATCTTAATGAATTGTTCCTATCTTAGTAAATTAACAAACGGCCTTTCAGAAGAAGTCATGATAAAATAAAAATACAGCTGGGCACAGCGGTGCACACCTTTAATCCCAATACTTTGGGAGATGGAGCAGGAGGATTGCCTGAGCACAGATGCTCAAGACCAGCTTGGGCAACAAAGTGAGACCATGTCTTTACCAAAAAAATCTGAAAAAAATGAATGGGCCCACATGGTGGAGCATGCCTGCAGTCCCAGCTACTTAGGAGGCTGAGGCAGGAGGACTGCTTAAGCCCAGGAGGTTGAGGCTACAGTAAGTCATGATGGCATCACTGTGTTCCAATCTGGGTGATAGAGCAATACCCTTTCTCAATAATAATAAGTAGAACCATAGCATATTTAAAAAAATATTATCTAGCTAATATCACATCAAAAGACTATCTTCCATTAATCTTTGCAAAAATAAAGGTGATCAAGGTTGACCGTTTTAAATTTAAATTTAATATTCTAGAGTCAGGATTGTGCTCTCTTACCCAGGCTGGAGTGCAGTATTACATTCATAGCTCCCTGTAGCCTCGAATTCCTCTGCTCAAGCAATCCTCCCACCTTGGCCGCCTGAGTAGCTAGGACTACAGGTGCAGGCCAACACACCGGGCAAGGTTGGCCTTCTAAACAGAAGTTCTCTACCTAGGATGGTTTCTATATTTCTGTTCACCAAAACTGGTTCCTGTTCAGGCATGGTGGTGGCACATCTGTAATTCTGGCATTTGGGGAAGCCAAGACGGGTAGATCATGAGATCAGGAGTTTGAGAGCAACCTGACCAACATGGTGAAACCCCGTCTCTACTAAAAATACAAAAATTAGCCAGGTGTGGTGGTAGGCATCTGTAATCCTAGCTACTCAGGAGGCTGAGGCAGGAGAATTGCTTGAACTCAGGAGGTGGAGGCTGCAGTGAGCCCAGATTGTGCCATTGCACTCCAGCCTGTAACAGAGAAAGACTCGTACCCTGGCTGCTTTTGCTGACTCTAATCATTCCTAAATGAGTGTATCTGGTAGGTTCTTACTAGACTACACCTTAGTGCAGAAGGATATTAGAATATCCCACTCTTGATAGCAGACCTGGTTGAAGAAGCCAATACAAAGCAAAGTCAGAGATAAAACGAAGATAAAAATCTCATCTTGGCCAATGTCCTAGCATCCCTCCAGTTGCTCAAGCCGAAAGCATCCTCGATTCGTCTGTTTCTCTCCCCTGCTCAGATGATCTGTACTGATCTACTTTTCTCCGTCTCTGCTGTTACCTCATTAGTCCAAGCCATGTCCTGTCTCCCTGGAACTATTAATATTAGAACAGCCTTTTGACCTGTCTCCTCCTGTCTCTATTGCTTTTCCTGATTTTCTTTCCCCACGGCAGCTAGAGGGATTTTCTTAACACTTAAATTGGATCCTGTCTCTGTCCTGCCTGAAAACCTATTGTGACTGTCTAGTGCTCTTAGATAAATCAAAACTCCTTCTCACGGTTTAAAGGCTGTGTGTAAACCAGCTCCTGTCAGCCTGACTTTGCAGTGTCCTTTCCTGCCATTCCCCACGTCATTGCCTAGCAGGTACTGTTGTCTCCCATCACCTCCACAGGACTGCTCCCTTGTGCTCTTTCTGTCCCTTCATAAGGCTTGGAATCTCTCTTCCTACCTACTTAATGTCATCTGTGTCCTCACTATCACCTCCTCAGAGATTTCTTCTTGAGACTGCTGCTCATAGCCTGTTAATTTCCTCCACAGAACATTAATGAAAGAGTTTATAGATTGTTTGATGCATGTGTTTACCAGTGCTTACCAATTTCTTGTCTTTTTTTTTTTTTTTTTTTTGAGACAGAGTCTTGCTCTGTTGCCCAGGCTGGAGTACAGTGGTATAATCTCTGCTCACGCAACCTCTGCCTTCCAGGTTCAAACAATTCTTGTGCCTTAGCTTCCCAAGTAGCTGGGACCAGAGGTGTGTACTACCATGCCCAGCTAATTTTTTGTATTTTAGTGGAGACAGGGTTTCACTGTGTTGGCCAGACTGGTCTCGAACTCCTTAGCTCAGGTGATCCAGCCGCCTTGGCCTTCCAAAGTGCTGTGATTACAGGCATGAGCCACCGTGGCCAGCTGATTACTTGTCTGTTTTTAAACAAGAAGCATGGAGGTGCCGGGAGGCCTGCATTTGTGTTTCACTTGTTTCTGATTATACTCCCAGGAACAAGCCCAGTTCCTTTCCCACAATAGATACTGTGTAAATGATGAATGAATGAAGACAGTCTCTATTCTCTTGAAATGTTAACAGGACAGTGAGGGATAAAATAAAATGCACAATTATCATACAGAGCGATGTGTGCTTTGATGGAAGAAGGGTTCGATCCCTTAAGAACATTCTGGAGAAGTAGTGCCCAGTACTCAGGAATAAGAGAAAGTGTCCCACAGAAAATGATACCTACAGATTTCAAGGTTCCCTAATAAATAACTATACTGTGTTACTGTATTAACATGAATGTTTCATTTAAAACCAGTGTTTTTCAGCCTTTTTCATTATCGCCCCCTTGAAGAGCCTTTTCTTGGCAACATTTTTCCTAATCACCATCCCTCCCTCCATAAGATTTTCTACCACAGACATGTCTGTACCACTGTGTATTTTTTAGGTACTGTGTGTGTGTCTGTGCTTTATACTCAAAAAGAGTAAGATTATTTTTTCACCCCCTAAGAACAAATGTATGTCCCCTTGGCGATGAAGTTGCCCCTGTTGAGAATGCATATATTAAAGCATTTAATATTGATCATAGGACCAAATTTTAAAGAAAATGCAGTTGGTACATCTGCACAGTGCTTGCACTTTAAATGTGAGTGGACTTTGTACTATTTAAAAACCACACACATGCACAATTTTCTTTCCAATAGAGGACAAAGAGATATTGGTTTTTTAAAAAAAAATGTGATATTGAAGCTGGGCGTGGTGGCTCATGCCTGTAATCCCAGCACTTTGGGAGGCTGAGGCAGGCAGATCATGAGGTCAAGAGATTGAGACCATCCTGGCTAACATGGTGAAACCCCATCTCTACTAAAAATACAAAAATTAGCTGGATATGGTGACACGCCCCTGTAGTCCCAGCTACTTGGGAAGCTGAGGCAGGAGAATCACTTAAACACGGGAGGTAGAGGTTGCAGTGAGCCGAAATTGCACAGCCTGATGACAGAGTGAGACTCGGTCTCAAAAAAAAAAGTAACATTGATGGGTACTGTGGCTCATGCCTGCAATCCCAGCATTTTGGGAGGCCAAAGTGGGAGTATTGCTTGAGGCCAGGAGTTCAAGTCCAGCCTGATCAACATAGAAAGACCGCTCCCCCAATTACAAAAAAATTAAAAAATTAGCCAGGGATGATAAGCAGGCACCTGGTCCCAGCTACTCAGGAGATCAGATGGGAGGATTATTGGAGCCCAGGAGTTCAAGACTGCAGTGAGCTATGACTGTGCCACTGCACTCCAGCCTGGGTGACAAAATGAGACCCAACGTCTTTTTTTTTTTTAATTGCACTTTAGGTTCTGGGGTACACGTGCAGATCATGCAGGATCGTTGCATAGGGACATACATGGCAATGTGGTTTGTTGCCTCCATCCCCCCGTCACCTATATCTGGCATTTCTCCCCATGTTATCCCTCCCCAACCTCCCCACTCCCCTGCTGTCCCTCCCTTACCCCCCCCAACAGACCCCAATGTGTGATGCTCCTCTCCCTGTGTCCATGTGTTCTCATTGTTCAACACCCACCTATGAGTGAGAACATGCAGTGTTTGATTTTTTGTTCTTGTGTCAGTTTGCTGAGAATGTTGGTTTCCAGATTCATCCATGTCCCTACAAAGGTCACAAACTCATCCTTTTTTATGGCTGCATAGTATTCCATGGTGTATATGTGCCACATTTTCCTTGTCCAGTCTCTTAAAAAAAATCTGATATTCATACTCACTAAAGTGAAAAGTCGACACCAAAGTCATAATGAGAGTTCAGATAATAATATCTGCCATTATGTGCCTCCGTAAAGAGCATTAAAAGGTGCATCAGAGGAACTTACATTTTTAGGAAAAAGTGTGACAGACAAATGCACAGCAGATATTGTACAGTTTGGAAAGGAACATGTGGGGCTAGTTGACTCCAAGAGTGCTTGGTGATATATTGGTTTGGTGACTTAGTAAGAGAGTGTTGCCTAAGACTTTGATTTAGAAATGGCACTTAAGTTAGTAGGTAGATGAGTGCTGATAGAGTTACTTGGAAGAACTGCGGGTAGGAGAACTGTGTTTAAAGATTCCTGGAGATAAGAAAACATTTTCAGAGAAAGAGTGAGTAATCTGGTTTACATTGTCTGTTGAAGGTCATGAATTAAGGAGGTTGATTCTGTTTGAAACACCTGCCTTCGCACAGGTATATACCAACTGGCTCTTCCTTAGGGGATAAGGAGTGTATAAAGTTGGTGTGGAAAATGCTGGTGAAGGAGTTTTTAATAATGGAACTTAGCCCAAGGGCAAATTGTATATCACTCAACACTTTTCACTTGCTTATCTTTCAGGAATGTTAAGAAGGTGAAGGCACTAAGGTTCCGTAAGTGTTTTAACTCGGCAGGCACCATCTGTGTTCCAGCTGCTACTCTGCAACTGCAAATGGATTCTGCTTTAGTATGATAATAAGAAGGGCATAACCCAGCAAAAGTGGTGGGCTTCTAACTCTCTCCTTTTAGCAGAATTTCTTTTCATTAGCTGAGTAGAATTGAGCTTCATTGCTTGGCAGTGAAATGAGGCATGGCCTAGCTTGATGGTCCATGAAGGATGCTCACCGAGGGGGACATTTTGTTCCATTAAAGTTGATGTTCCTATTTATACCAAGGATAGTTTGTGCAGTTACACAAGAAAGAAAATATTTCCTGCTTTTACAGACATGTACATGTTTGCCTTTTATTCCATTTCCCGCTGAACCAGCCTCGTTGTTGTCAATGACTCTTCTTCATCTATTTAATGTAATCGTCACCTTTCTTGACAGGTGAATGTACATGACCATTTTCATAATGTCTCTCTCCTAAGAAACTTCCTCCTGATCTTGGCTAGGCATAGTGGCTCATGCCTGTGATCCCAGCACTTTGGGAGGCTGAGGCAGGCTTTTCCCTTAAGGCCAGGAGTTAGAGACCAGCCTGATCAAAACCCCGTCTCTACTAAAAATACAAAAATTAGCCGGGCATGATGGTACAGGCCTATAATCCCATCTACTCAGGAGGCTGAGGCAGGAGGATCACTTGAACCTGGGAGGCTCACTTGCAGTGAGCTGAGACCACACCCTCTATACTCCAGTCCAGGTGACAAAGCAAAACTCCATCTCAAAAAAAATAAATAAATAAAACAAGCAGATTTTATGAGAATTCCACACGAGAACAGCACCAAGGTGATAGTGCAAAACCATTGATGAGCCACCCTTATGAGACGGTTACCTCCCACCAGGCCCCACCTCCAACACTGAAGATTACAGTTTGACATGAGATTTGGGTGGGGTCACACATCCAAACTATACCACTCTCTATTCCTCCAGTCCCAGGAACCTCTCTTCTACTTTCTGCCTCTTTAACGTTGACTACTCTAACTACCTGGTGTAAGTGGAATCATATAATATTTGTCCTTTCGTAACTGGCTTATTTTACTTAGTATAATGTCCTTGAAGTTCACCCATGTTACAGCATATATCAGAATTTCTTTCCTTTTTAAGGCAGAATAATATTCCACTGTATGCATATACCACAATTGGGTTTATTTATTCATCTGCTGGACATTTGGGCTGCTTCCACCTTTTGGCTGCTATACATAATGCAGTCTTTCTCCTGTTCTCCTTCTCCCCTGAAGGGCGCCTCAGACCTCTCCCTTCTACCGTTGGGCATAGTCTACACACAGATCATAACTGACTTTTGGCTACTGTCAGTAATGCTGCTGTGAACATGGGTGCACAGATACACCTCCAAGAACTTTGTGTGTGGGTGTGTGTTGAAAGAGTTTCACTCTGTGTCCAGGCTGCAGTTGCAGTCATGGTTCACTGCAGGCTCAACCTCCTGGGGTTGAGTGATCCTCCTGCCTCAGCTTCCCGGGTAACCGGGACTACAGACATGCACCACCACAGTGGGATCTCTATGTGGTCTAGGCTGAATTTTGAACTCCTGGGCTCACAGTATTCTCCTGCCTCAGCCTCACAAAGTGGTGGGATTACAGGCGTGAGCCACCACACCTGGCCCTCCAAGACCTGTTGGAAGAAACTCTATTGTCCGGGCGCAGTGGCTCACACCTGTAATCCTACCGCTTTGGGAGGCTGAGGTGGGCGGATCACAAGGTCAGGAGATGGAGACCATCCTGGGTAACATGGTGAAACCCCATCCCTCCTAAAAATACAAAAAATAGCCGGGCATGGTGGCACATGGTTGTAGTACCAGCTACTTGGGAGGTTGAGGCAGGAGAATCACTTGAACCCAGGAGGTGGAGGTTGCAGTGAGCTGAGATTGTGCCACTGTACTCCAGCCTGGGTGACAGAGCGAGACTCTGTCTCAAAAAAATAAAGGAACTCTGTTAATTATATTCAGAAAACTTAATGCTATCACCTTAGACTGTATAGCATAAATTAAGTTCTTCCCACACAGCAATGCCTCCTTTTAAAATGCTGCTGGGTAATAGTACTTAGTTTAAATGTGTTCCAGCTCTCCTTAGCACAGCAGTGATCTTTTACAGCAACTTTTTAGAGTAAAAGAATATTAGGATAAAATGTTTGGAGAACTAAATATAAAAATCAACTTATTTTTAGCAGAATGTATTTGTTCTCAACACAGTTAATTGTTTTAGATAATTACCAGTCTTGGACTACAGATACATTTCACTAAGCCAGAAAATTATTTTTGAAATATTTTGATGACACAGAGAAATCATTTAACCAATTCTGCTACCTCGTCTTTTATGAAACATTCCCTTTAAAAATACACTAGTATTTTAGACTATGCAAACATTTAAGCTTGTTTGAAACTAAGTAATAAAATCTATTAAGGTTTTCTGTTACAAATGAATTCATTTCTTCCTGTGGAGTAGTAATTTAAGATAAAAATACTGAGCTCCAAGTTAGAAAACAAATTTGGCAAATCAAGTATTGTAAAAGTCTAGAAAATGTGAACATTTTATTATAGTTCGCTTTCATCTTTTACTATAAATTTGCATGTGGTCAGTTTCTATTTGCATTGATTCTAAGACATTGTATAAACCCCATGAGGATGGGGATTTTGTCTGTTTCATTCACTGCTATTCTGTACATACTAGTACTCAACACATACCGGTACTCAATACATGCTGGGTACACACAAATGAATAATTACAACAGTATCATTTGGAAACTCTTCCCTAGGCTTTCGTCATGCCTTAACATGGAATTAATAAAATTTTAAGAAATGTCCTACATGTAAGACAAAAAGATCCCAAAGGATATAAATAACAGTCCTAATAAAATCACGACTTTTTTTCACTTGTTATTATCATCCTAACTGTCGTGGCCAACTAATTCAAAGGCCTATGCATATTATTAGCAGTATGAAAAAACTAAGGCAAACTTTTACAAACTTTTTTTTAAAGACTTCTGCTCCTAGCTGGGCGCAGTAGCTCACACCTGCAACACCAGCACTTTGGGAAACGGAGGCAGGTGGATCAGCTGCGGTCACGGGTTCGAGACCAGCCTGACCAACATGGAGAACCCCTGTCAATACCAAAAATACCAAATGAGCTGTGCATGGTGGCATGCACCTGTAATGCCAGCTACTTGGAAGGCTGAGGCAGGAGAATCACTTGAACCCGGGAGACAGAGGTTGCAGTGAGCTGAGATCGTGCCATTGCACTCCAGCCTGGGCAACAAGATGGAAACTCCATCTCAAAAAAAAAAAACAAAAAAACAAAAAAAACACTTTTGCTTCTGTTGATAGCTCAACATTGAAGATAGTATGAATTTTTATGTTAAATTATTTTAAAACATACAGTTTTGGCTTTCGTCAAAAGAATACTGACAAAATTGTCACAGCTATAGCTGCGTACACTAAAATCTCATGTACTGATGACACTAGAAACATGAGAGCAATTGTCATTTGCCCTTCCCAGCTATCATTGCTCCATTTCTTCTGTAGAAATACCGCTATCCTCTGGAATGGTTCTGGAGGACGGAGGTGGCTGAGATTATCCAATGGGACTTGTGGTTTTCTGGGCCGAGGCCATTCTTTTAGAGTTTCATGGGGGCAGACTGCCACCACACCATGAATCCCCTCAATTCTGTGAATACCTGAATCCTCCAGGCTTTACAGAGCCATGCAGTGGTGCTGCCATTTAGAAGCTAAGAATTCCTCAGCTGGCTGTGGTGCTGTATGGCATGACCAATGCTTGGGTGAAATTCACCCAAAACAGCAAATGGTTATTTTTCCCTTTTTTATTTTTATGTATGATATTATTGGTAACTAAAAAGATCCCTAGTATTCCAGATACTTTGTATGATTATTTGGGCAGTTCTTACTCTCCAGTAGTTTGTAAAAGTAGAATATTGGTCAGGTACAGTGGCTCACAACTGTAATACCAGCACTTTGGAAGCCCGAGGCAGGTGGATCACCTGAGGTCAGGAGTTTAAGACCAGCCTGGCCAAGATGGTGAAACCCTGTCTCTACTGAAAATACAGAAATTAGCTGGGCAAAGTGGCAGGCACCTGTAATCCCAGCTACTCGGGAGGCTGAGGCAGGAGAATCACTTCAACCCGTGGGGCAGAGGTTGCGGTGAGCCGAGATCACGCCAGTATACTCCAGCCTGGTGACAGAGCGAGGCTCTGTCTCAAAAAAAAAAATTATTAAGCTGTCTAAAAATAGAAATAGCTTTTACACCACCCATAAGACAGCAAATAGGAGCATTGATTGATTGATTGACTGAGACAGGGTCTCACTCTGTCACCCAGGCTGGAGTGCAGTGGTACCATCACAGCTCACTGCAGCCTTGAATTCCTGGGCTCAAGTGATCCTCCCACCTCAGCCTCCCAAGTAGCTAGGACTACAGGTGCACATCACCATGCCCAGGTAATTTTCGTATTTTTTGTAGAGATGGGGTCTCACTGTGTTGCCCAGGCTGGCCTCCTAATTCCTGGGTTCCAGCTGTCCTTCCACCTGGACCTCCCAAAGTGTTGGGATTATGAGTGTGAGCCACTGCTTCTGGCCTAGGAACTATTTATTAAGCTAATGTAAACAGCGTTCACTTTCATGTACTCTGAGATGACTTTCATACCTTTTCCTGTCTCCTCAAACTTCAGATTCTTTTTTGCTTTTAGTATTTTTAGCATCTCTTTTTACTTTTAAAAAGTGAAAAGTATCTCTTTAATTTTTTAGTATTTTATTGTATTTTTCACTTATTTAGTTCATTGACCTTACTTCTCACTCCACTGAGAAATAAAAAATTTGCAGATGGCAACACCATCATCTTGCTACCACCAAATCTATAAACCTGCCTTCATCTGTGCCCCATGTGTATTCTCCTTCTTCCCTCCTGTTAGAAAAAATGTATCTCCTCCGGTCATAATCTTCTTGTTCTTAGTAAACGTGGTGGCTCACACCTGTAATCTCAGCGTTTTGGAAGGCAGAAGCAAGAGGATCATTTGAGCCCAGGAGTTCAAGACCAGCCTGGACAATATAGCAAGACCTCTTCTCTATTTTAAAAATAAACTGTTCTTTGTTTCTCACTTTCTCACCTTCCAAGACTTTTTCCTTTTCTTTGTTTTGTTTTGGAAACCAGGTCTTGCTCTGTCACCCAGGCTGGAGTGCAGCGGCACAACCATGGCTCACTGTAGCTTCGCAGCTTCGACCTCCCAGGTTCAAGTAACCCTCCCACATCAGCCTCCCAAGTAGCTGAGACTACAGGTGCACACCACAGTGCCCAGCTGATTTTTGTATCTTTTTGTAGAGATGGGGTTTTGCCATGGTGCCCAGGCTGCCTCAAACTCCTGGGCTCAAGCAGTCTGCCCGCCTAGGCTTCTCAGAGCTCTGGGATTACAGGTGAGAGCCAACATGCCTGGCCCCATGACCCATTCTGCAGCATCTAGTCATCCTCTCTCTACTGGATCACTCCATCAGCAGGACATACTGTGGAGCGGCCCATCATAAGAGCCTAAAACGTCCCATATCCCAGCTCCTCCAGCTCCATGCAGCCTCCTGGCTCTACCCCACTTCCCAGCCAGGCCTTTGACAAATGAGCAGTCTGAACTTCTCCCTTCCTCTCCTCTTCGTGTCCAGATATTCCTCCCAGCTCCAACAAATTGCTCCCAACAAGGTCACTACCAATCTCTGTGCTGTCAAGTAAGTCATAAACATTGTCTTATCTTACCCAAGCTGTCAGCGGCCTTCAGAAGAGTTGAATCCTCTCTCTAACTTGACATGTTCTCTGCTCTGGGCTTCTGTGATACCATGTTCTCTGACCATCCCTTGCCAGTTTTTTTTTCTTCTTCTTTTGGGGAGGGAGTGGTAGGGAGAGAAAGACTCCTATGCTTCTACATAACTTCTTAAAGTTAGGGTTCTTGGGCACGTAGAACTTTGCTCTTTTCATTAGCCAGGTGTGGTGGTGCATGCCTGCTACTTGGGAGACTGAGATGGAAGGATCACCTGAGCATAGGGAGGTCGAGGCTGCAGTGAGCAGTGATCACACTACTGCGCTCCAGCCTGGGCAACAGAGTGTGACCCTGTCTCAAAAAAAAAAAAAAAAGAATTTGGCTCTTTTTTCTTTATTTCCCACTCTGAGATGCAATTTTGATTTCCAGGCTTCTCCACTGTATATTGACATGGACCTCAAACTTACCCAAATCAGAGCTCTTGATTTCCCCCCGCCACCCCTCCACATGTTCCTCTCTCGGGCTCCCCTTTTTCAGAGATGGCCCTAGCCATCAATAAGTCCTGTTGTTTCTATAATAGCTCTAAAATACACCCAGCTTCACTGCTACAACACAACTCCTAGCCACCATTCACTCTTAATCTGGACTCTGCTTCTGCACTTATTCCTTCCCATCTTGTTCAAAAAGTTAAACTGGAGAAAATTTACAGCATCTGCATTTAAGCAGGGTCAGTAGGAATGGGAGAGGAGGGGAGGCATTTTAAAACTGTGTATTTAGTGGGTGGGACATGCAGATTCTAGTGAACCAGTGTGAAGTGGGAAAGAACTCAGAGGAAGGAGTCCAGGTGAAAGGGATATTCCACAGCATGGGACAGATGGAAAGGCCAGGTTTTGAACAGGTGACTTCATCTTGGGACTTGTTGAGCTGTGGGAGAATCAGATGGATATTCTTGGAGGTGGTTGGATATAGAATGCTAGAAACAGCCAGGCGTGGTGGCTTACACCTATAATCCCAGCACTTTGGGAGGCTGATATGGGTGGATCACAAAGTCAGGAGTTCAAGACCAGCCTGGCCAACATAGTGAAACTCCATCTCAATTAAAAATAGAAAAATTAGCTGGGCATGGTGACATGCACCTGTAGTCCCAGTTACTTGGGAAGCTGGGGCAGGAGAATCGCTTGAACCTGGGAGTTGGAGGTTGCAGTGAGCTGAGATCACGCCACTGCACTCCAGCCTGGGTGACAGAGCAAGACTCTGTCTCAAAAAAAAAAAGAAAAGAAAAACTAGAAACAAGACTTCAGGGCTAAATTATCCATGATAGGATGTACCTTAAGCCATGGAGGTGAATAAAATCACCTGGGAAAAAATGAAATGTAGGGATGAGAAGACGAGAGTGTAATCCTGCTTCTTGCCTCAGGTTGACTTTTTGGAGCACCTCCGTTCCATCTTCTAGACCCAAGCACGTGGTCCTCTTCTCTCCACAGCACTACACCACCTCCGTGTACTCCCGGTTACTTCCCTCCCGGGATGCATGCAAGAGGCAGCACAGTGTTCCCTGTTCCCTTTTAGTCTTGCTGATCCCAAAGATAAGCACATATGTCCAACTTCTTTTTTTTTTTTTTTTTTTTTTTGAGATGGCATCTCACTCTGTCACCCAGGCTGGAGTGCAGTGGCACGATCTTGGCTCATTGCCAACTCTGTCTCCTGGACTCAAGCGATTCTCCTGCCTCAGCCTCCCGAGTACCTGGGATTACAGGCACCCAGCACCTCAGCCAGCTAATTTTTGTATTTTTAGTAGAGACGGGGTTTGTCCGTGTTCCCCATGCTTGTCTCAAACTCCTGACCTCAGGCGATCTGCTTGCCTTGGCCTCCCAAAGTGCTAGGATTACAGGCATGGGCCACTGTGCCTGGCCCCAACTTCTTTATAAAGGTTTTGTTGCTGAACATTTTGGCACTTAATAAAATTATCTAAACCTCCCAAGAGAGTGACAACACTTGACAGACACACACAGGCACACCTCCCTACCCTGGGGATGACTTATCTAACATTCCCGTTACGGCGCACAAAGCCAAGAATCCCAAAGCAACAAATAAAACCTTTCAACCATCGAAGTCGAGTTAGAACTTCCAGGCACTGAAGCTGGAGTCCATTTTTTGTCTATTTTATCTGTATTTTTTTATTTTTTAGAGACATTCTCGCTCTGTCACCCAGCCTAAAGTGTAGTGACATGATCATAGCTCACTGCAGCCTCAAACTTTTAGGCTCAAGCAACCCTCCAGCCTCAGGCTTCTGCATAGCTGGGACTACAGTTGCATACCACCATGCCCAGCTAGATTTTTTAAATTTTTTATAGAGACAAGATCTTTCTATGTTGCCCAGGCTGGTCTTGAACTCCTGCCCTCAAGCAATGCTCCTGCCTTATCCTCTCAATATTTTACCTATATTCTTCATCATCTTGGTTTTTCTGATCATAGTTGTTAATTTTTGAATTATGTAAGAGTCCTACATAGAAGATTCTCTCCTGGTGTTTTAGCAGATATAAGAAAATTGATTTCCTTTGTAGCCATCAGTTTGAGAATCCATTATGGATACTAGCAATTTCTGAAGGAATAAGAGATTTGCATTATAATGGGACTTCACAATCTTTCATTTAAAAATTCTAGCTCCCTGGTGGGGAGACAAGTTCTAGACCCACAACTATTAGAAATATGTGTTAATAAACTGGGCCCCAGATTGACACAAGTCTAAACAAACTATGTAATCTAATAACGTCTGAATAATGTAAAAATAATGTTTTCAATGGAATAGGTTGAGGCTCGCACAGTGGCTCATGCCTGTAATCCCAGCCCTTTGGGAGGCCGAGGTGGGCAGATCAGTTGAGGTCAGGAGCTGAGACCAGCCTGGCCAACATGGTGAAACCCTATCTCTACTAAAAATATAATTTAGCCAAGTGCAGTGGCAGATGCCTGTAATCCCAGCTCTTTGGGAGGCTGAGGCAGGAGAATCACTTGAACCTTGGAGGCGGAGGTTGCAGTGAGCCAAGATCACACCACTGCACTGCAGCCTGGGCAACAGAGCAAGACTCTGATTGATTGATTGATTCATTGATTGATAGATGGCATATGATGAAACAGAAAAACATTTTTATCTTTTTAAAAGTCTAAATCTATTACACCTGTTTTAAAAGTGACCGCATAATTGGAAATAAATCACTCCTCAGCAATTGCATAGCATTTCACAGGTTTAAATAAAATATTGGTTGGCTGCTTGTTTGTTATTTTCATCTCTTATTCCTTCCTGTCTCCA
>CAUYLG010050079.1:0-50388 GCA_963573385.1 Cacajao melanocephalus | reverse complement strand
GTGTTTTGCTAAGGCTGGTATTTAACCCCTGGCCTCAAAAGTTGCCTGCCTCTGTCTAGCTTGGTTTATTTCAATCTATATCTCTTTTTTTTTTTTTTTTTTTTTTTTTTGTAAAGAGACAGGGTCTTGGCTGGGCACAGTGGCTCATGCCTGTAATCCTAGCACTTTGGGAGGCTGAGGTGAGTGGATCATCTGAGGTCAGGAGTTCAAGACCAGCCTGGCCATCATGGTGAAACCCCATCTTAAAAAAAAAAAAAAAAAAAGAGAGGCAGGGTCTTGCTATGTTGGCCAGGGTAGTCTCAAACTGCTGGCCTCAAGCAGTCCTCCCACCTTGGCCTCTCAAAGTGCTAGGATTACAGGCATGAACCACCACCTATAATGGCTTTCACTCAAGGCATTTTGATTTCGTTTTGAATTATGGTGCCACATTGTATATTCCCTTAACCTTTTTTGGGTTTTTTGGAGTGCTTTCATATATTAAACCATACCAGATTTTCCTCAAAATCACACAAAGTAGAATATCCTAAGACAAGAAATCTGTGAAAGCATAAAGAAGTTAACTGATTTTATTAAAGTCACACAGTAAACAACAGAGCCAGAAATATTCCCCTTCAGTGTTCTTTACCATAAGCTTAATATAGCATAATAATTTTCTTTATGTACACACACACACACACAAACACACACATATATATATATACAATTTAAAACTTAAAAATTAAAAACATTAGAACCTGGTTTTAGCTGAAGCATAATAATTTTCTAATTCCTATTGACAACCCTTTGAATTTTCAGTACTGGGCCTTGGATAAATTTTTCTGATTAGTAAGAGAGTATTACTGTATTGCCATTAACAAAGCTCTCCTGAGTATCTCTTTCTCCTGTTAAGTTTACCTTGGCGATAACCTGCTGAGTGTGGTTGCCACTTTGGTTTTTTGATATAGGTTAAATATCTTGTTTTTATTTAGGCACTTAAAGAAGATCTAGGTGCTAACCATAAAATATATTTTTATGTCTTTTGTTGATGTATACTAATACATAGAGAAAACTGCACATACCATAACCTTAAACACTTTGAAGAATTTTCACAGGCAGAACGAATCCACGTGACCCAGCATTCAGATCAAAAACAGCGTTATCAGCCCCTTTAGAAGCCCTCTTGGCAGCTGCTATCCTAACTTTTGATGGCATAGATTAGCATTACCTGTTCTTGTCATTTTATAAATAAAACCATACTGTATATTCTTTTTTTGTACAGCTTTATTGCGCTAATTCACATTTACATCGTGCAGTTCAATGGTTTTTATATGGTCACAGTTATGTAACTATCACCATTGGGTTTTTTTTGAGACGATTTTTTTTTTTTTTTGAGACAGTGTTTCACTCTATTTGTCCAGGCTGGAATGCAATGGCACGTTCTCGTCTCACCGCAACCTCCGCCTCCCAGATTCAAGCAATTCTCCTGCCTCAGTCTCCCTAGTAGCTAGGATTACAGACATGCACCACCATGCCCAGCTAATTTTTGTATTTTTAATAGAGACGGGGTTTCTCCATGTTGATCAGGCTGGTCTCGAACTCTCAACGTCAGGTGATCTGCCCATCTTGGCCCAAAAGTGCTGGTATTACAGGTGTGAGCCGCCATACTCAACCTCACCACATCAATTTTAAAACATTTTTTCCACTCCAGATGGAAACCTCATTTACTTAAACTCCAAATCCTTCACTCCACCAGCCCTAGGCAACCACTAGTCTACTTTTTATCTCTATAGAGACAATAAATTTGCTGATGCTGAACATTTCATAAAAATGGAACCATATACTGTGTGGTGTTTTGTTGCTGATTCTCTTTCACTTAGCATCGTGTGTTCAAAATAGCATCACGTTATTTATGTTTAGCATGTATCAGAACTTTATTCCTCGTATAGCCAACTATCCCATTACAAGGATATATGACGTTTTGTTTACAGTTGATGGACATTTGAATTGTACCTTCCTTTCTGCCATTATCAATAATGCTGCTGTGACCATTTGAGTACAAGTTTTTGTGTGGATATAGGTTTTTCTTTCTTTCTTTGTTTTTTGAGACGGAGTCTTGCTCTGTTGCCCAGACTGGAGTGCAGCGGCACAATCTCGGCTCACTGCAACCTCCACCTCCCAGGTTCAAGCAATTCTCCTGTCTTAGCCTCCTGAGTAGTTGGGACTACAGGCACCTGCCACCACGCCTGGCTAATTTTTTTGTGTTTTTTAGTAGAAACAGGGTTTTACCATGTTGGCCAGGCTGTTCTTGAACTCCTGACCTCAAGTGATCCGTCCACCTCAGCCTCCCAAAGTGCTGGGATTACAGGCATGAGCTACCATGCCCAGCCAGTTTTCTTTTTTTAAAAGACAGGATCTCATGATATTACCCAGACTGGTCTTAAACTCCTGGATTCAAGTGATCCTCTTGCCTTGGCTTCCCAAAGTGTGGGGATTATAGGCGTGAGCCACCTTGCTCAGCCCCTTTGCCCATTTTTAAGTTAGATTGTCTTTTATATTGAGTTTCAGGAGTCCTTTATATAGTCTAGATAAATGTCCCTTATCAAATCCATTATTTCCATATATATTCTTCATTCTGTGAGTTGTCTTTCCTGTACCTTTTTTTTTTGAGATAAGGTCTTACTTTTTGCCCAGGCTGGAGTGCCGTGGCACAATCACAGCACTGCCACCTCAACTTCCTCGGCCGAAGTGATCCTCTCACTTCAGCTTCCTGAATAGCTGGAGTCATAGGTATGCACTATCACACTCAGCTAATTCTTTCTGTTTGTAGAGACGGATCTTACTGTGTTGCCCAGGCTGGTCTCAAACTCTAGGCTCAAAGTGATTCTCCCACATCAGCCTCCCAGAGTGCTGGAATTACAGGTGTGAGCCACACCCAACCTGTTTTTTCACTCTTACTAGTGTCTTCCTGCCTCAGCCTCCCAGGTAGCTGGGATTACAGGCACCCACAACCATGCCTGGCTAATTTTTTTTGTATTTTCGGTGGAGACAGGGTTTCACCATGTTCGCCTAGCTGGTCTTGAACTCCTGACCTCAGTTCATCCACCTGCCTCAGCCTCCCAAAGTGCTGGAATTACAGGTGTGAACCACTGTGCCCGGCCAAAATATTGCCATCTTAACAATATCGTATTTTAGTTTGTGAACATAGATAAATCTTCATTTATTTATGTTTTCTTGAATTTCAGCAAAATTTTGTGGTTTTCAGAGTAGAACCCTTTCACCTCCTTGGGTCATTTATTCCTATGTTTTAAGTTCTTTTTGATGCCATTATAAATAGAATTGTTTTCTTAATTTTATTTGCAGATTGTTCAATGAGAGAGCATAGAAATATAAGTGATTTTTATGTATTGGTCTTGCAATTTCAACTTTGCTAAATCTGATTGTTAGCTTTAATAGTTTTCTTGTGAATTCTTTAGGATTTTCTGTGTATAAGATCATGTCATTTATGAATAGAGATCGTTTTCTTTCTTCCTGTCCACTTTGGGTACCTTTCATTTCCTTTTCCTGCTTAATTTTTCTGGCTAGAATTTAGAGTACAATGTTGAATATAAGTGGCAAAAGCAGAAATCTTTTTCTTGTTTTTGATCTAATAGGGAAAGCTTTCAGTTTCATCATTTAATATGATATCAGGTGTGAGTTTTTAATAAACGCCTTTTTTTCAGGTTGAGGAATTTCCCTACTATTCCTAATTTTTAAAATGGTTTTCTTTTAAAAATTGTGAAAGAGTGTTGAATATTGTCGTGTTCTTTCTGTATCAGTGTAAATGGTCATATGGGTTTGGGGTTTTATTCTATTGATGTGAAATATTAATTGATTTTCAGATGTTAAATCAGCCTTCCATGCCTGAGGTGAATCTCACTTGGTCATGGTGTATAATCTTTTCAGTATGCTGCTGGATTCCATTTACTGGCATTTTGTTGAAGATTTTGCATCTGAATGCTTAAGATAACATTTATACTCCATCAGAAATCAATTGACCATAAATGTGAGGATGTGAGGATGTTCTTGATTCTCTTCCATTCCGAAGATAGACGTACATCCATCTGTACGTCCGTCTTTATGCCAGTACCATACTCTCTTGATTGCTATTGCTTTGTAATAAGTTCTGAAATCAGGAAGTAAGAGTGAGATTTTGGTATCTGAGTAACAGTTCTCATAAGAGTTAGTGGGAAAGTATTCCCTCTTCTTTATTCTGGTCCCTCTTTCTTTTTTATTTAACTGTGTATCTTGGAAATTGTTCCTTCTCAACACATAATGAGAGTCCCTTTCCCTACCTGCCACCTCCGCTATAGAGAGTTCTGTAATTGTCTGTTCATTTATTTTATTAACCTATTACTTCGTCGTGGACATTAAGCTTGTTTATGTCTTTTATTTTAAACAATGCTGCAATGAATAATCTTGTATATAAGTCATTTTCCATCAACATGAGTCTGTCTGTAACTGAAATTTTAGAAGTTGAATTTCTAGGTCAACCTATGGCTCTGTATTTCACAAAAGTACCATTTCTGGCTTTTCTTGTGGAGGTGGAGAGTAGGAGGTAGAATGCTGGAAGGGAACTTGCTGTACTTAGCTAGCTAGTCATTTTAGAAAGGTTTCCTTCGCTTCTTTTTGTCATACGGCCTCACCAAGAATCAAAAACATTCCTATTTGTCCTGTAAATGTACTTTAAAAAGGCTTTACTACCCAAGATACATATTTCTGGATGGTTGAGAGCTTTTCACACTTAGGAAATTATACAGGAAATTATGCTGCAAGTACAGCACGTTTGTTGGAACTTAGATCATTAAGAATGTTTTATAAATTCTGTTATTATACATTTTATTTTATTGTTTATTTTTTGAGACAGAGTCTTCCTCTGTAACCCAGGCTAGAGTGCAGTGGTGTGATCTTGACTCACTGCAACCTCCACCTCCTGGGCTCAAGTGATTCTCATGTCTCAGCCTCCCGACTAGCTGGGATTACAGGCACCTGCCACCATGCCCGACTAAATTTTCTATTTATAGTAGAGACGGGGTTTCACCATGTTGATCATGGTGGCCTCAAACTTCTGGCCTCAAGTGATCCATCCGCCTCAGCCTCCCAAAGTGCCGGGATCCTTGTATTGGGTAAAAGATGAATATTGGGGGCTGCATGTGGCTCATAACCTATAATCCCAGCACTTTATGAGACTGAGATGGGAGGAGTGCTTGAGCTCAGGAGAGTGAGGCTTCAGTGAGTTGTGATTGTGCCATTGCACTTCAGCCTGGGGATTACAGGCTTGAATCACTGTGCCCGGCCTGTACATTTTGATATTGTGCGTTCCTCTTTTAGCTATAATGTGAGGTTACATTTCAGTCATTGCTGTTAAGCATCTCAATGGTAATGAGGTAGAGTGAAAGTTATTTCTATTTCAAACACTGAAGAAAATTTTGTACAAATCTGTCACATTCCAAGTCCAGGACTGATTGTTTCATATACTTCTAATTTTACAATTTCTGTTGTAGTCCAGCGTGAAAAAAGCCAGTATTAAAATACTGAAAAATTTTGATGAAGCGATAATAGTAGATGCTGCAAGTCTGGATCCAGAATCGTTATATCAACGGACATATGCCGGGTAAGCCTAGCTCATGTCTAGAATTTTTACAAGTGTAAGTAGCTTTGCATCTTTTTAAATTTTTTATTAAATTTTACATTTTTTCTAATCTATTATTATATGCCCAGAACGTTCACTTAGAGTGTGCAGTATAATGTGGTGGTTAAGTGTGAAGTCTCTAGAGTGACTTCCTGGGTTTTAATCTTGTCTCTGCCATTTATCGGCAAGCTGCTTAACCTCTTGGTATCTCCATTTTTTCATCTGTAAAATGAGAATAATAAAGTAAAAAGATGCTAGCATCATTTACTGTGGGCAGCATAACTGATACTTGGAAAAATTATTCCTTTGAGTTTAAGAATTAACTTCGTTGTTCATTGTAGCCTGTAATAAAAAGATAGTGATTCATAGGATATTCCACTTACTGAAATTTACCACAGATCTAATCATAAAATCACTTTCTCTTCCCTAAAGATGGCTTGCTTAACATGTAAATGTGTGTAAAGGCTTGATTACCCTTCCCTAATCCATACCCCAGTTCCCAGCAGTACCATGAAAAAGGGATTTCAACGTATTTAGTTGCTTTCAGTAGAAAGTAGCAGTGGTTTGGGGAGATTGAGGAGTCTGGAAAGTACTTGAAGGAAATAAAAGGTTTGTTTGACCACACTGTCTTTGGAAAGCCAGCTTGTTCAGCTTCGTCAGATTCGTATAGTGATCTTTATTTCTTCTCTTAGAAAATAATGGACAATAAACCTAAATGAGTTCATTCCCAAAGATGATGTTTATTTTAAGGAGTGGTTCATTTATTTAAGACCTTACATAAAGTCTATTAATTGTGCAATGTTTTACTTCTGTAATTTTGTGTATGTGTAATGTAAATATGTATGTATTTTTTAAATATATAAAATGAAGCAGAAAAGAGAAATGATAATTTTTCTTCATCTTTAAAGATGATCTTTGCCAGGCGTGGTGACTCACATTTGTAATCCCAGCACTTTGGCAGGCCAAGGCAGGCAGATCACTTGAGGTCAGGAGTTCAAAACCAGCCTGGCCAACATGGTGAAACCCCATCTTTACTAAAAATAAATAAAGATGGTTTTTAGGCCAGGTGTGGTGGCACACGCCTATAATCCCAGCACTTTGGGAGGCCGAGGCGGGCGGACAAGGTCAAGAGATCGAGACCATCCTGGGCAACATGGTGAAACCCCATCTCTGCTAAAAAATACAAAAATTAGCTGGGTATGGTGGCGTGCACCTGTAGTCCCAGCTACTAGGGAGGCTGAGGCAGGAGAATTGCTTGAACCCAGGAGGCAGAGATTGCAGTGAGCCGAGATTGTGCCACTGAACTCCAGCCTGGTGCCTGGCGACAGAACAAGACTCTGTCTCAAAAAAAAAAAAAAAAAAAAAGAAAGATGGTTTTTAGCTGTTTTAGTTATATGATTTTAGCATCTTCCTGAAAATTTTCTCAAGGCAAATAAATTTCTATCAGTTGGTGTATTGGCACTCATATCTGAAATAACTTATTAGGAAGGATATCTCTAAAATAAGATCTACTTTGCACGAAATAAACTGATTATTGATGTCACAGAATTTTTCTTTTAACCAACTTGACAAATGCATTATTCTTGACCTTAAGTGATCCACCTTCCTCAGCCTTCCAAAGTGCTGGGATTACAGGCATGAGCCACCTCACCTGGCATTATTCTCATAAAAAATTAAATTCATAGTTAAGTTTTGCCACGACCAGCTCGGTCGTGGAGACCCCAACCCAGGCGGCACGGAAGGAATTAAGAAACAGAAACAAAGATAGGGTGTAAAAATGGGATCCGAGTGGGATCGTCAGGGGTCTGCCAGCATTTCCCAGCTGACAGCCCAGAGCAGACTCTGACCCACGTATTTATTCTTGTGAACAAGTGATTTTTTTTTTCCTTTTTTTTTTTTAAGATAGGGTTTCACCAAGATGGCCAGGCTGGTCTTGAACTCCTGACCTCAGGTGATCCACCCACCTCGGCCTCCCAAAGTGCTAGGATGACAGGCGTGAGCCACCGCGCCTATAAAATAACCACTGCACCGTGTAAAAACAACCACAAGTGATTATTTTTAATAAGCAGGTGCTCAGTGTTTCTTCATAGAATAAAATAGACGACACAGGCAGATAGTGCCTGCTCACCTATTAAAACAGAAAAAAGCTAAAAACCACTCTGCAAGTCAGTAATGGGGATAAGGCCAAATATCCTGTGTTTTAGGAGGTGGTTTAACTAGTGCATGACCGGTACATACTGCTTGCTTATTCTAGCAGTTTCCTGCCTGGGGATGGCTTGATGTTCCTCGCCATCGCCTCTCAGCAAACAACATATACTGGTGACAGAGCGAGACTCCATCTCAAAAAAAAAAGAATACTTCAGACTTTTAATTTTTTTCCAGTCTTAGGTTTTTTGCTAAAGAGATTGGGTTTCTTTTGGTATATCTCTTGATTGTTCAGGTTTTTTCTTCTATGAATTAATCATTCATCTCCTTTTCACATGTTTCTGTTGGGTGATTTTTATTAGTGACTTGTTAAAATTCTGGATGTTTATTTCGCGTGACCCTTCATTATTAAAAAAAGAATTCTGTCTGTTTCTGGATATTGATCTTTGGTTGGTAATATCTTAAAAATAAGACCCTTACTGTGTTTTTTGCTTTTTTTTTTTGAGACAAACTCTTGCTCTGTCGCCCAGGCTGAAGTGCAGTGCCATGATCTCGGCTCTCAGCTCACTGCAACCTCCACCTCCCTGGTTCAAGCGATTCTCCTGCCTCAGCCTTACAAGTAGCTAAGATTACAGGTGCATGCCATCACACCTGGCTACTTTTTGTATTTTTTTTTTTTAATTAGAAACAGGGTTTCATCATCATGGCCAGGCTGGTCTCAAACTCCTGGCCCCAGGTGTTCCCCCTGCCTTGTCCTCCGAAAGTACTGGGATTACAGGCATGAGCCACCATGCCCAGCCATTTTTTGCTTTTTAACTTTGTTTTATAGTACATTGTTAGAGGAAGGCCTCCCTTTTTGCTGCTGCTTTTACAAAATTGTCTTGGTTATTCTTGTGCCTTTTTTCTTCTCTGTCAATTTTAGAATTATGAATTACCTGTTAACTCACCATGTTTTGTAAACCTTTTGGGGATTTCAGATGAAATTGCATTCAATTAAAGATTATTTCGCTTTCTGTGCCACAACATTTTATTTCAAATAAGTCCTATTTTGAATTACATAGGGTGGCTATAAATTGTGTTTCTGCTTTCTAGATTTAGATGAAATGCTTAAAAATTGATTTTTTTCCACTGGGCGCGGTGGCTCACGCCTGTAATCCCAGCACTTTGGGAGGCCGAGGCGGGCAGATCACAAGGTCAGGAGTTCAAGACCAACCTGACCAGTATGGTGAAACCCCGTCTCTATTTAAAAAAAGAAAAAATTGATTTTTTTTCTCCTAAATTTAAAACTGATTGTTAGAAGTTATATTCTTCTGTTCTTCCTTATTTAGGAAGATGACATTTGGAAGAGTCAGTGACTTGGGGCAATTTATCCGAGAATCTGAGCCTGAACCTGATGTAAAGAAATCAAAAGGTTTGTGGTGTTTTTGTACTTCGTGTTAAGCCTTTACTCACATTATTGATTGGCTGTAAGTCAAAGACCACTTAAGATTTAAACTGTTTATTTTTGTAAAGTAACCACTGTGTCTTTCACCTTGTGTTTATAGTCACAAGTGAGTACAGCAAGGGCTTCGTGTAGTCACATCTCTGTACAATCTCCTCTGAATCAAAAGAAGGTGAACTTGCTTTGCCACTCCAGAAGGCACATGAATATGAAAAAGCATTGTCTGTTTTTTTATTTAATGGCAAAATGCCCAATCAAGTTGGACTTGATGTTTGAGACCCTTTATTTTATTATTACATTTTTTTCCTTCTTTCTTTCTTTTTGAGACGGTTCTTGCTCTGTCACCCAGACTGGAGTACAGTGGTCTGATCTTAGCTCAGTACAACCTCTGCTTCCTAGGTTTAAGTAATTTTCCTGCCTCAGCCTCCCGAGTAACTGGGACTCCAGGTGTGCACCTCCACACCAGGCTAATTTTTGTATTTTTATCAGAGGTTGGGGGTTTCACCGTGTTGGCCCGGTTGGTCTCAAACTGCTGACCTCAAGCAGTCCACCCACCTTGGCTTCCCAAAGTGCTGGGATTACAGACGTGAGCCACCATGTCTGGCCTTATTAAATTATTTTTATTGGCTGGGTGCAGTGATTCACGCCTGTAATCCCAGCACTTTGGGAGGCCGAGGCGGGTAGATCACAAGGTCAGGAGATCAAGACCATCCTGGCCAACATGGTGAAACCCTGTCTCTACTAAAAATACAAAAATTAGCTGAGCGTGGTGGCCCACGCCTATAGTCCCAGCTACTCAGGAGGCTGAGGCAGGAGAATCGCTTGAACCCAGGAGGCAGAGGTTGCAGTGATCACACTGCTGCACTCCAGCCTGGCGACAGAGCAAGACTTTGTCTAAAAAAATAAATAAATAAATAATTTTTGTTAAATTTCCTCAAGATTGTTGAAAGTAATGAAATATACGTGGAAAATATTAATAGGTCAAAATTCAAATTGTTTAATCAGAAGAGTAGCTTAGTCAAATCCAAGGGTTAGACACAGAAATCTTTCTTGTCAAGTGCATTCTTTGTGACTGATTTCAGTTTCTTCCTGGTTTACACAGGAAGATTTCAGAAACAAATGTGGATTTGTGACAGATGATATCTAGAAGTTTTAGTTTGGTTGAATTGATGCTATTGTTTCGAGTAAAAGATACTAATTTTTTAAAGAAGAAAATATTCAATTTTGATAAATATATTTAAGATTAAGAGCTATTATTAATCTTATAGGACTGCATTTTTTATATGTTTATCTTATTTTCTTTTTCTTTTTTCTTTTTTCTTTTTTTGAGATGGAGTTTCCCTCTTATTGCCCAGGCTGCAGTGCAATGGAGCTATCTTGGCTCACTGTGACCTCCACTTCCTGGGTTCAATCGATTCTCTTGCCTCAGCCTCCCGAGTAGCTTGGATTACAGGCATGCACCACCACGTTGATCTAGTTTTTGTATTTTTAGTAGAAACAGGGTTTCACCATGTTGGCCAGGATGGTCTCAATCTCCTGACCTCGTGATCCGCCTAACTTGGCCTCCCAAAGTGCTGGGATGACAGGCGTGAGCCACGGTGCCCGGCCCATCTTATTTTCTTCATGCAACTATTGTTTAGGTAATTAATTGCACATCTTTATTTTGATAAATGATCTACCTTTTGGTCAGATACACATTTGACAGAGTAAGCAAAAAATGAAACAATTATTGAAGTAATTTAAACCAAAAAAGGGCCTATTACCTAGTTGACCTTATTTATCCAAATAATTACTTTTATTTCCTATTTTGTCAGAGAAGTCTTAGATACAGAGTTGGGAAGAATCTGAAGACTGAAGGAAAATTTACACAGTTCACTCAGTAAATAATGTTTGCTTTCCCTGAGTTAAGGAAAGGGAAGAAAAAATTGTGTGTGTGTGTGTGTGTGTGTTTTAAGTAGATGACTTTTTCGTGCCTCTTCGTGTGCTTGTATTCACCCAGCAGGTTAGAAGATTCAGATCTTGCCTGCAAGAAATTGACAGCCTAGTAATTATGTGCTTTTTTTTTTTTTTTTTTTTTTTGAGACAGAGTCTTGCTCTGTTGTCCAGGCTGGAGTGCAATGGCGAGATCTTGGCTCACTGCAACCTCAGTCTCCCAGGTTCAAGCAGTTTTCCTACTTCAGCCTCCCAAATAGCTGGGACAGGCACCTGCCATCATGCCCGGCTAATTTTTTGTATTTTTAGTAGAGATGAGGTTTTGCCATGTTGACCATGCCAGTCTCGAACTCCTGGCCTCAAGTGATCCACCTGCCTCAGCCTCCCAAAGTGCTGGGATTGCAGGCATGAGCTTGTATTGGGTAAAAGATGAATGTTGGGGGCTGCATGGTGGGTCATACCTGTAATCCCAGTACCTTGTGAGACTGAGATGGGAGGAATGCTTGAGCCCAGGAGGGTGGGGCTGCAGTGAGTTGTGATTGCGTCATCACACTTCCACCTGGGTCACAGACCAAGACCTTGTCTCTTAAAAACAAAACAAAATTTTTTTAAGGAATAATGGGAAGAGGTCAGTGGTGGTTTTGGAACAGAGGAAGTACCAGATGACCTTTGTGAGGCATTGGCCAGGAAGAACTCTACAGTGTCTTTTGGTAGCTTCTGTCCATAAGGATAATGGGTTCTCCTCCCCAGTATTAATAGAAAATCTCTGAGCTGTTTGGTTTTTTTTTTTTAATCTGGTCTCATACCTCTGACAGCTCATGAAGAAGTGGTTCTGCTTCATACATATATGTGTTAGGTATAGTGTAGGTGTTGGTGTTTACAGTTTGTTTCTGTTTGTTTTATATGAATTAAGGTGTATTATGAGCAGTTGAAGATGTACAGGAAATTTTTCCCCAAACCACTATCTCTGCTCATTCTATTCATTCAGTCTCTTCATGTTATTCCTTCTTTCGTTCATTCTATAGAACAGTGGAGTTCCTACTATATGCATCTACTGCTCTGGGTCCAGGGGAAAACGAAGTTCCTGCTTTCATGGAACTCACATTATATTGGAGGCGACAGTAACAGATAAACAAATGCACCCTGTGTACATGTGTTTAAACAAGAGAAGCAGGGTAGGGGGCTGAGAGAGAGGGTAGTGGAGGTGCTATTTAAGAGGTGGTTGTCAGGAAAGGCCTCACTGAGGAGGTGGCATTTTCAGTAGACCCGAGTGCAGTGTGGGCGTAAGCCCAGGCAGCATGTGGAGAAAGAGTGTTCTTGGTGGAAGGAACAAGGATAGAGGCCTGAGGCTGGAGACCTCAGCATGGTTAAGGAACAGTAAGCCTCATATGGTTGGAACGGAGTGAGCAAAGGAATAAGCAGTAGAAGGCGAGTGAGTCGGGAGGTCATCGGAGACCATGGCAAAGACTTGAAAGTCAGGGACACTTTGGAAGTTGGAGCAGGGAAATGATGGGATTTATGTTTTGAAGGGATTGCTCTAGCAGCTATCTGGAAAATTGAGTGTAGGGCTTCAAGAAAAGAAGCAGAGAAACAACATTGCCATAGTCATAGTCTAAGTAAGGGGTGATGGTGGTGTGGATTAGGCTGTTAGTGAAGACCAGTTCAATTTGGGTTGTATTTGAAGGTAGAAGCAAAAAGGTTATATCTCTACCAGCAAGCCCATCTATGACATTACTTGTATTATTAATTTAATTGAGAGATGCTCACATAAACTAATGAAGAAGAATTTCTGCAGTTTGGTTGAACACACTCATATATCATGGTGTTTTTTTTTTTTGAGATGGAGTCTTGCTCTGTCACCCAGGCTAGAGAATGCAGTGGCGAGATCTCGGCTCACTGCAACCTCCACCTCCCAAGTTCAAGCAGTTCTCTGCCCCAGCCTCCCAAGTAGCTGGGATTATAGGTGCCTGCCACCAAGCCTGGCTAATTTTTGTATTTTTAGTAGAGATGGGGTTTCACTGTCTTGTTCAGGCTGGTCTTGAACTCCTGACCTCATGATCCACCCACCTTGGCCTCCCAAAGTGCTGGGATTACAGGCGTGAGCCCAATGCACCCAGCCCCTGGTCCTTCTTCCTTCTTTTAGTTGTCCAGACGTCTCTCTCTTTTTTTTTTTTTTTTTTTTTTTTGAGACAGTCTCACTCTGTCACCCAGGCTGGAGTGCAGTGGCATGATATCGGCTCACTGCAACCTCTGCCTCTCAAGTTCAAATGATTCTCCTGCCTCAGCCTCCTGAGTAGCTGGGATTACAGGTACACGCCACCATGCTTGGCCACGGTCTCTTTAAGGCAAGTATTTTTTGGTGATGTAGGAGCCTAGAGATTGAATTTATTCTCTCAGAAGGCATTTGAGTGATTCCTGTGTGCCAGGCACTATGCTGAATGCCAAGGATGGAAACAAGAGGGCATGGTCACAGTCTGTTTTACTCTGGCTTGGTTCCTTTTTAATGACCCTGACTTGTTAAGCATATCAGTTATCCTACAGAATGTTTAATCATCTGAACTTCCCTGGTTGTGTTAGTTAGCTTATTTCTCTCTCCTTGACATTTCTTGTAAACTGGAAGTTACACCTAAAGTTTTGATGATTTGTGTTACACATTTTAGATTAGAACACATCGTAGGTGATGTTGTGTATGGTGTTTTTGAAAGGCTGTCTATATATTGTTCTATGCATTACAATAATGCCTGAATGGATACACATAAAATTTAACAGTGATTTCATTGGAGAGGAGAAGAATGGATACACATAAAATTTAACAGTGATTACATTGGAGAGGTGCCTTTTACTTTTCAATATACCCTTTTCCTCTACTTTTTGAATTTTCTTGCCCTATGCATACTTTATTGCTTAATCATCCACCTCATCTATTCCCCTGTGGCTTCCTGATGCATTTCGAATGAAATCTAGCCTCTCTGCTGTGACCTGTGAATGTCCCTTGTTGGCCTCTGTCACCTTACTTTGAACCACTCCTTTCATGGACTGAGCTCTAATTGGACTATCTTTTAGTCTTTTGTGAAATTTCTTCCCTTTGAGGGCCTCTGCAGTTGCTGTTTCACGGCTGTGGCAAGGCCTGTCATGGCTTTCATGCAGTGATGGTTCCTCCTTCTCATCTCAATATTATCTTTTCAGAGAGAGACCTTTCCAACTCACATATCTAAAATCTTCTGTATGTACCACTCACTACCACTTTTTTCTTTTTTTTTTTTTTTTTTGAGATAGGGTCTTGCTTTGTTGCCCATGGCTCACTGCAGCCTCAACTTCTTGGGCTCAAAAGATCCTCTCACCTCAGGCTCTCGTGTAGCAAGAACAGCAGGCACACGCCACCATCCTTGGCTTATCATTTTACTTTTTGAAGAGACAGGGTTTCACCATGTTGCCTAGGCTGGTCTCAAACTCCTGGACTCTGGCACATCTCTTGGCCTCCCAAAGTGCTGGGATTACAGGAGTGAGCCACCATGCCTGGCCTATGTTCTTATTTACTGTCTGAAAGTATCTCGTTCATTTATTTACATACTTGTTTATAGTTTATTTCTCAGCTGGACATGGTCCCTCACACCTGTAATCTCAATGCTTTGGGAGGCTGGGTTGGAGAATTAGTTGAGCCTAGGACTTCAAGACCAGCCTGGGCAACGAGTGAGCCCCTATCTATAAGAAATTATTTAAAAATTAGCTGGGCATGGTGGCACACACCTGTGGTACCAGCTACTTGGGAGGCTGAGGTGGGAGCATCGGTTGGGCCCAGGAGGTCAAGGCTACAGTGAGCCATGATCGTGCCACTACACTCTAGCCTAGTGACACAGTGAGACCCTGTGTCTAAAAAATAAATAAAAATAGTTCGTCTATCATCACCAAGAAGTAAAAGCAAAAAGAGAAAAAAAGGTAGTTTGACTATATTATTTGGCACTGTACTTCCTGATTCTGAAATTATGCCTAGCATGTGGTAAGTACTCCTTAAATATTTATTGATTGAATTAATTAATGCTTATTCATTTGGGATTATCTGATAAGATTATGGATTATATTTATTTAAGAAAAAAATCATTTTTTAAACTTGGTTGCCCTTTGCCACACTTACATAGACACTAAGTTTTCTTAGCCAGATTACTTCTGAGGATACTCACAGAGCCCATTCTCTTCTCAGTCCCCAAACAGTTGATATTTCTTAGCATTTTCAAGCTCATGCAATTCATAGATGATATATCTGTGTATATCATCTCTTTATTCTACAAATGTGGAAATTGAAGGCCGGGCACAGTGACTCACGCCTGTAATCCCAGTACTTTGAGAGGCTAAGGCGAGTGGATCACTTGAGGTCAGGAGTTCAAGACCAGCTTGGCCAACATGGTGAAGCCTCGTCTGTATTAAAAATACAACAATTGGCTGGGCGCAGTGGCTCAAGCCTATAATCCCAGCCCTTTGGGAGGCCAAGGCAGGTGGATCATGAGGTCGGGAGATCGAGAGTATCCTGGCTAACACAGTGAAACCCCATCTTTACTAAAAATACAAAACATTTAGCCGGGCACGGCGGCATGTGCCTTTAGTCCCAGCTACTAGGGAGGCTGAGGCAGGAGAATCACTTGAACCCGAGAGGCGGAGGTTGCAGTGAGCTGAGATTGTGCCAGTGCACTACAGCCTAGGCAACAGAGCAAGACTCCGTTTCTATATATATATATATATAAATTAGCCAGGTGTGGTGGTGGGTACCTGTAATCCCAGCTACTAGTGAGACCCAGTCCTTTTTTTTTTTTTGGTCTGAGAAAGACACTCAGTCTTAAAAAAAAAAAAAGAAAGAAAAAGGCCTGTAATCCTAGCACTTTGGGAGGCCGAGGTGGGCAGATCAGCTGAGGTCAGGAGTTCGAGATGGCCAACATGGCAAAACCCCGTCTCTACTAAAATTTTAAAAATTAGCTGGGCGTGGTGGCACACACCTATAATCCCAGCTAATCGGGAGGCTGAGGCAGGTGAATCGCTTAACTGGGAGGCAGACGTTGCAGTGAGCGGAGATTGTGCCACTACACTCCAATGTGAGTGACTGAAAAAAAAAAAGAAAAGGAATTGAGGAATGGGGAGATTGTGATAATGTGATTTGTTAGGAATCACACAGCAGGTTAGTAGCAACTACAGGGCTTTGGTTCAGAATACCACCTGGACAGTGGTTTGTTTACCGGCTCCCCTTCCTCTGCCTTTCTCTCATTCCTTGTTGAGGGCAGCTGGAAACAGTTTTAATCATTTACTAGCCTATAGTTTTAATTTGAGTTTTGAAACCCTGATAGTAGAGCACAGAGGAAAAGATTGAGTTTTCTTTTTTTGAGACAGTCTTACTCCATGTCCCAGGCTGGAGTGCAGTGACACCATCTCAGCTCATTGCAACCTCTGCCTCCCAGGTTCAAGCAGTTCTGTCTCAGCCTCCCGGGGTACAGGCACATGCCACTACACTGAGCTGATTTTCTATGTTTTTGTTTTGTTTTGTTTTGTTTTCTGAGATGGAATCTTGCTCTGTCGCCCAGGCTGCTGGAATGCAGTGGCAGTCTTGGCTCACTACAACCTCTGCCTCCTGTGTTCAAGTGATTCTCCTGTTTCAGCTTCCCTAGTAGCTGGGAGTACAGGTGTGTGCCAACATGCCTAGCTCATTTTTGCGTGTTTAGTAGAGACAGGTGTTCACTTTGTTGACCAACCTGGTCTCGAACTCCTGATCTCTGGTGATCTGCTCATCTCGGCCTCCCAAAGTGCTGGGGTTATAGGCATGAGCCACTGCGCTGGCCAATTTTGTATTTTTAGTGGAGATGGGGTTTCACCATGTTGGTTAGGCTGGTCTCGAACTCCTGACCTCAAGTGATTCACCCGCCCCAGCCTCCCATAGTGCTGGGATTACAGGCGTGAACCACCGTGCTCAGCCAAGATTGAGTTTTGAAAAGAGGCTTCTGAGTTTATGAGAAGGGCAAGCAAGGTAACTGAAGAAGTTACATTAAAATCATCTAGGAAACCAGGCGTGGTGGCTCATGCCTGTAATCCCAGCACTTTGGGAAGCCAAGGCAGGTGGATCACCTGAGGTCAAGAGTTCAAGACCAGCCTGACCAACATGGAGGAACCCCGTCTCTACTAAAAATACAAAATTAGCTGGGTGTAGTGGCACATGCCTGTAATCCCAGCTACTCGGAGGCTGAGGCAGGAGAAACGCTTGAACCTGGGAGGCAGAGGTTGCGGTGAGCCGAGATCATGCCATTGCACTCTAGATGGGGCAACAAAAGTGAAACTCCATCTCAAAAAAAAAAAAAATCATCTAGGAGACAGTATAACAAGAAGGAATTGTAAAAGGTTGTTAGGAGCATGTGCGCATGTAGTGGCAGTCCTCTGTGCTTGGATACAGTGGAGGGAGACAAAGCTGTACTTAAATTGGTAAATCCCTCGCATGTCATTTTAAGGAGCTTAGGGTCCCATCATGTAGACATCAGAGATTTAACAGAGTACTAACCAGATGCATTTCCCTGTCAGTAGAATGAGAACGAATTGGAGTTGGGAGAGACTGGCATCAGGGACACCAGTCAGACAGTGGAAGTAGCTAGTAATGTAGATAGAAGAAGAAAAAGATTCAAAGTTAGGCGGTGGTAGCAAGAATTAGAGGGAAGGAGCCGGGCGCGGTGGCTCATGCCTGTAATCCTAGCACTTTGGGAGGCTGAGGTGGGTGGATCACCTGAGGTCAGGAGTTCAAGATCAGTCTGGCCATCATGGTGAAACCCCATCTTTTAAAAAAAAAGAATTGGAAGGTCAGATTTATGATACGTCCAAGGTTGAATTCTAGGGTGAAATTTGGTGATAGATTTCATGTGTAAATGAGGAAGGTAGATTGAGTTTTTTTAAACATGGATTCTCTAGATGAAAAAATGTGACGTTAACTGAGATACACAACACAGGAAAAGAGTAAGTGGGAGATAGATGAGTTCGGTTTGAAATAGGTTCAGTTTGAGATGCCTTTGGACAATTTGGAAGTACAGATTTGACACTCAAGGGATTTCTAAGTTATTTGCAAATAGAAGGAAGTTAAAGCCACACAAGGGAATGAGATGCCCAAAGAAAATGTGTTGAAGAAGAAAGGAAGACTGACAGGTGGATGCTGGAGAAGCTCCATGTTAAAGGTGGAGGGAATGTACAGAGGAGGAGTCTTAAGATGCGGGTTTGGAGGAAAAAGTGTCAGTCAACAAGGGGAAAACTCAGTAGAGTGACTCTGTCTGGGGCCTGACAAGAGAACAGTGCATGAGTGATTCAACAGCCCGTTGAACCTTCACACAGAGCATTTAACATTGTAGTTCTATAGACTCTGGTTCGCAGTAAATTTTGAATAAGCCAATATTTAAGCCCTTAGGTAATAATAAAAGTTGAGGGAAAAGGATCCAGATTTTGTATTTTTTTATGAATTCAGTTATTGAATTAGTCAGGACCTTGCCTCAAGAAATAATCTACCAACAATCCACTTGGTTTGAAACAAAGTTAGGAAGTGAGCCTGTTCAAATTATTAAATAAAAGAGTAAGATGTGTATTTCATTCATAGAGATAGAGGCTGGCCTACTTCGGATGATTCTCAGTGTGTGATTACAGATGTAGGCTTGCACATCCTAGGAAGTCAAGGTGTACTCTGGCTTGGATAGAGGATGGTCCTTTGAAACTCTTCTCTCACCTGTCTAGTTTATATAGACCGGAGAATTAGAATGTAGCAGCATACTCTGTCCTAAAACCCTCTTGTAGAGGAGTTGGTCTGGTTTGAAAACAGAACAAATGAGTCGATGTCTCCCAACATGTTGCTAGATTCTTACCCAAGGGCAAGATCCTGATGAGGGTTTTGTTTTGTTTTAATGTTTGCTGCAAACTAACACTAGATGTTAGTTTCTTTCATCAAGTGAGAAGAGTAGAAGAAAAGTCCAGAACTCTGAAACACCTTTTCAAAAGTTTTTCAAGCCATGATGTTTGCAGGTTAAATACTCTGTTATGGAAACAATACAACCAGTTTTTATTAATGTAGTGTTCCTTAATGTTTTGGATGGTATCACACAAGAAAGAATATCTGTGTCTGGAAGCAACAGTTTTTAAGTAAGAGCATTTAGGTGGTGGAGGGGGTGTTTTTTTTGTTTTTTGTTTTTTGTTTTTTTTTTTTGATACGGAGTCTCGCTCTGTCACCCAGGCGGGAGTGCAATGGTGCGGCCGAGGCTCACTGCAGACTCCGCCTCTTGGGTTCCAGCAATTTTTCTGCCTCAGGCTCCCAAGTAGCTGGGATGACAGGGTTTCGCCATGTTGGCCAGGCTGGTCTCACTCCTGACCTCAGGTGATCCATCCACCTCGGCCTCCCAAAGTGCTAGTATTACAGGTGTGAGCCACTGTGCCTAACCTTTTTTTTTTTTTTCTCCTGAGATAGAGTCTCGCTCTGTCACCCAGGTTGAAATGCGGTGGCACAATCTCAGCTCACTGCAACCTCTCCTCTTGGGTTCAAGCAATTCTCCTGCCTCAGCCACCCAAGTAGCTGGGATTATAGGCGCCTGCCACCACACCCTGATGATTTTTGTATTTTTAGTAGAAATGGAGGTTTCACCATGTTGGCCAGGCTGGTCTCGAACTCCTAACCTCGGGTGAACCACCCACCTCGGCCTCTCAAAGTGCTGAGATTACAGGCGTGAGCCACTGCACCCGGTCAAATAAGAACATTTTTAATGTAAAATTATGCATGAAATGTACATTCAATTTTGTCTTTGTTTACTAGGATCCATGTTCTCACAAGCTATGAAGAAATGGGTGCAAGGAAATACTGATGAGGTAAATGCTACTTTTAGGATAAAGAGATTTCTATTTATAAGTGCCACCCTCATGTAAGTAAGATTTTAAATGTTCTCTTTTTTAGTTCCCATGTTTAAGCAGCATGGCATATTTATGCTGTCTTATCCAGAATGTACCAAGAAAGGGTGGCCCTTCTTGACATCTAACAATTGCCTGGTAGTAGCAGTGACAGTACTTCAGTCCAGAGGCTAGGACTGCTGAAGGATATACATGCATTCAAGTTTCCATCAGCCAGCAGGCATCAGTAATCAGTGTGTAGATCAAAAGCTACACAATGTTTCCTTCCCCATCATCAGTTTTACTTTAAGTACTGGAGGCTTCCTTTATTTTTTTGAGACGGAGTCTTGCCGTGTTGCGCAGGTTGGAGTGCAATGGCGCGATCTTGGCAGTGCCTGCCACCACACCCAGCTAATTTTTTGTATTTTTAGTAGAGAAGGAGTTTCGTCATGTTGGCCAGGCTGGTCTTGAACTCCTGACTTCAGGTGATCCACCCTCCCTGGCCTCCCAAAGTACTGGGACTACAGGCATCAGCCACCACGCCTGGCCTGAGGTTTGCTTTTTTAATAGTTAAGTACATTAAGAGATGGGAAGTGAAAAAAGGAAAATGTTTTATTTTGACCATCTAACATGAAAGTAGTTCCAGTGTTGGATATCCAGTATTTGACTCCGAAAGGCAGTGAATGACATGTTAATACTCATAGCCAGATGGTGGCCCAGATTTTTTCATATATGGAAATGAACTTCTCATTTAAATAAGTAGAAATGATGTGCGTAAGCCATTTGTTCAGAGCACTGAGTATGTGCATCTCTATCCATCTAATGAATAACTACCAGTTTAAATTATTTTCTTTAGGCCCAGGAAGAACTAGCTTGGAAGATTGCTAAAATGATAGTCACTGACGTTATGCAACAGGCACAGTATGATCAGCCATTAGAGAAATCTACAAAGGTAAGGATGACTTTGTTTTGTATAAACTGAAAAGTATTATTTTCCAGGTATAAACATTAAAAAGGACATAAGGGGCTTCTTTGCCTTTGAAGGATAACTGCTGTAGGGATTCCCTTCTTATCACAAGCAACTAGAAAACAGATAAACTACATGAAACAACTGTTTCCATATATTGGACAATGGGCAATACAGGGAAACTGTATCGAAACCAAACAGAGCCCAGGAGACTTGCTGAACTAAAGAGTTAAAAATCAAAGCTCAGACCAGGTGCAGTGGCTCACGCCCGTAATCCCAGCACTTTGGGAGGCCAAGGTGGGCGAATCACCAGAGGTCAGGAGTTCAAGACCAGTCTGGTCAACATGGTGAAACCGCAACTCTACTAAAAAATACAAAAATTAGCTGGGCATGGTGGTACACGCCTGTAATCCAGCTACTTGGGAGGCTGAGGCAGGAAAATCACTTGAACCTGGGAGGCGGAGGTTATAGTGAGCCGAGATCGTACTACTGCATCCAGCCTGGGCCACAGAGCAAGACTCCATCCCCGCAAAAAAAAGAAAGGATTTGTATAAAACCATGGATACTATACAAAATGGCCAGGCACAGTGGCTCACAGCTGTAATTGCAGCACTTTGGGGGGCTGAGGCGGGCAGATCAAGTGTGAAGCCAGTAGTTCCAGGCCATCCTGGCCAATATGGCGAAACCCTGTCTCTATTAAAAGTGTAAAAATTAGCTGGGCATGGTAGTGCACTTCTGTAATCCAACTACTTGTTAGGCTGTGGCAGGAGAATTGCTTGAACCCAGGAGGCAGAGATTGCTGTGAGCTGAGATTCAACAAAACATGTGCAAGATCTGCACGGTATAAACTATAAAACAACTGAGCAGGATTAAAGAATATTTGAAAAAAAGCAGAAATAAGTCTTGTGTGTGAATGAAAAGACTCAATGTGGTTAAGGCACCATAGTCTCTTCAAATTGATTGATAGATACAGTACAATTATAATCAAAATTCCAGCAGACTTTCTTATATAAATTGATAAGATAATGAAGATAATGTAAAATTTCTTGGGAAATATAAATGAACTAGAATAACCAAAAAAATTATTGGAAAAAAGACACATTAGAAGAATAACAAATACTAGCTGGCTTCATATTGACCATAACGCTACATGATTTTTTTTTTTTTTTTTTTTTTTGAGATGGAGTTTTTGCTCTTGTAGCCCAGGCTGGAGTGCAATGGCACAATCTCGGCTCACTGCAACCTCTGCCTCCTGGGTTCAAGTGATTCTTTTGCCTCAACCTCCTGAACAGCTGGGATTACAGGCATGCGCCACCACACCTGGCTAATTTTATATTTTTAGTAGAGAAGGTGTTTCTCCATGTTGGTCAGGCTGGTCTTGAACTCCTGACCTCAGGTGAACCACCTGCCTTGGCCTCCCAAAGTGCTGGGATTACAGGTATGAGCCACCATGCCCAGCCTGTATTTTTTTTAGTAGAGATGGGGTTTCACCATTTTCGTCAGGCTGGTCTCGAACTCCTGACCTCAGGTGATTTGCCCACCTTGGCCTCCCAAAGTGCAGGGATTGTCAGGTGTGAGCCATGGCGCCTGCCCCAGTTTCTTCAACAATGTGATTGTCTCTAACTTGAGTTGATTCATGAAGAGATTTAATTTGGTAGGAGAACTCCCTTTTTTTTTTTTTGAGATGGTGTCTCACTCTCTCGCCAGACTAGAATGCAATGGTGCGATCTTCGCTCACTGCAACCTCTGCCTCCTGTGTTTAAGCAGTTCTCCTGCCTCAGCCTCCCAGGTAGCTGAGACTACAGGTGTGCACCACACCCGGTTAATTTTTGTATTTTTAGTAGAGATGGGGTTTCATCCTGTTGGCCAGGATGGTTTCCATGTCTTGACTTCATGATCTACCAGCCTTGACTTCCCAAAGTGCTGTGA
This sequence comes from Cacajao melanocephalus, assembly GCA_963573385.1. Lineage (NCBI taxonomy): Eukaryota > Metazoa > Chordata > Mammalia > Primates > Pitheciidae > Cacajao > Cacajao melanocephalus. The sequence goes on along the minus strand of CAUYLG010050079.1, from coordinate 27,453 downwards.
TTACAGGCGTGAGCCACCACACCCAGCCCTGAGAATTTCTAGTTAGATTCTTTGTGAACATATTAAACTATTCCTCTATCATTATATTAAGCAAAAATTAGGAGTCAGAGAAAATGACATCTCATAAAACCCTCAGTAGTTTGGAGAACTTGCATTCAGTTTGGGTCCATTATCATCCTTTTCTTTCTAACTTCCCAGCCAACTTTTTACTCTAAGAACCGTCATTACTGGAGCTTGATTTAATTGTGAATTTGCACTGAATTGATTCATACCAAAGCTCTATTTACTTTTCCAGACTCTGCCTGCCCTCTTTTCTGTGTGAGGTTGATCATTTTTGTCTGTATTTATCTTACGTCTCAGTCAAACCGCAGATAGCCAAGAGCAAGCTACAAGTGTATAAGAAGTGAGAGGTAGCTATGTTTGTGCTTTCATTATTATCTGCATAATCAAAGTTTCCATAATAAGAAAATGTTCTTTAGAAACCATTTTTGGAAAGCAGATGTTTACAATTCAGGCTTTTCATTTGAGTTAAATGTTCAAATTTTGTTAGTATATGCTTTTCATTTTTAGGATATACAGATATATTTCACTGTATTTTGGTTTTTGAGCTTGCTAGGCCTTCTCTTTGACTTGTCAGATTTTCTGTCCTGCCAGGCCCTCAGGGGTCAGTAGTGCATTGGCGAGGGAAAAAAAACAGTAGACTTGGCCTGGGGGCGGTGGCTGACGCCTATAATCCCAGTACTTTGGGAGGCCAAGGCGGGTGGATCACCTGAGGTCAGCAGTTCGAGACCAACCTCGCTGACATGGAAAAACCCCGTCTCTACTAAAAATTTAACAAATAGCTGGGCGTGGTGGCCCATGCCTGTAATCCTAGCTACTCAGGAGACTGAGGCAGGAGAATCGCTTGAACCCAGGAGGCAGAGGTTGCGGTGAGCCAGGATCACGCCATTGCACCCCAGCCTGGGCAACAAGAGCAAAACTCAAAACTCCGTCTCGAAAATAAAAATAAAAAATAAACAGTAGACTCGCAGAACTAGCTGAGTCCTTCAGGCAGTAAGTGTGACCTTTTGCAGGTGACTCTTCTTTAGTTCCTCATGTCCTCATCAGTAGATCAGAGAAATTCAACAATAAAACCCCAAAAGGTTCCCTTCTGATCCTCATCCCGTGATTTTATGAATGTGTGAAGTCCTAGGCCTGTGAAGGAATACTCAATAGCTCTTTATCCTATGTTAATACTTCTCTGCTTCAACCTCCAGCTCGACATTTGCCTATAGGATGTACTTGGACATTTGGCATAAACTACCTCACATCATTACTGAATTGCTTTATGTGTGCATGTCCCACGTCACAATACCAGGGACCTTGTCTTCCGTGATATTTGTCCCCAGTGGTGTGAGTTCAGGAGGGAGTCAGCCTCATGAACTTGGTCTTGGGTGCCTAGCAGATCAGAGTTCATTTTTTCCTTGTAAAGACTGGGGGGGTATTCCATATTATGCCTCTACTGTCATTTAATGAATCCCTTGTGAATGATTATTTAGGTTCTTTCAGGTTTTTCTCTGTTGTTGCAAGCAATATTTTAGTGAATGTCTGCATGTGTGTCTTTACCGTCCCTCTTGAATATGCTGTAGGGTTAATTCCTAGAAGTAAAGTTACTCTGTCAAAAATTGGCAATTTTGGTTTTTTTGTTTTTTTCTTTTGAGATGGAGTTTCTCTCTTGTTGCCCAGGCTGAAGTGCAGTGGTGTGATCTCAGCTTGCTGCAACCTCTGCCTCCCGGGTTCAAGAGATTCTCCTGTCTCAGCCTCCTGAGTAGCTGGGATTACAGGCATGCACCACCACGCATGGCTAGTTTTTGTATTTTTAGTAGAGACAGGGTTTCACCATATTGGCCAGGCTGATCTCAAACTCTTGACCTTAGGTGATCCACCTGCTTTGGCCTCCCAGAGTTCTGGGATTACAGGTGTGAGCCACTGTGCCTGACCTGAAATTGGCAATATTTTTCATTCTAATATCTATTGACAAAATCCAAAGCAAGTCTGGATGCCAGTCCTTGTCATGTGACCCTTGGTTAAGTTACCTAGCCTCTTGAAACTTCTGTTCACTCATATGTTAACAAGGAAAATTACAGTATTTTACCTCACAAAATTGTAGTCAGCTGCTGGCTGTCATAAACTCTGGTATATAGTAAACACTAAGTGTTGGTGTCCATTCGTAATTTGTAATGATAATAGGTCACTTTTTAGAGAAATGTACCTTACCGTTTCTTTTCTTTTTTTCAGTTATGACTCAAAACGAGATAAAGGAAATCTGCTTTGGAAAAATAAGAGAACTTTTTTCTCTTGGTTGGATTCTTCAGCACAGCCAATGAAAACAGCACTGTGTTTCTTTTCACTGATCTGTTACTGTTGTTTCCAGGAGCGAATGGGAGACAATCCTAGACTTCTACCGTAATGCAGTTACCTGTAGGCCTAATTGATGCACATGACGTTCATACAACGAGAGTCTTAAAGATACTAAATGGTGTTGTTTACATTACTAGAAAATTATTAGTTTTCCAATGGCAATAACCCATTTATGAGAGAGTTTCAGCTCAGTGGAATAGACAGGGACCACATCCCGTGGGAGGCAGATAAACATAGAACTGATACTTGATGTACACTCGCAGCAGTAACTCATCCCTAATAGCATGGTAAAGCAGGTGCCATAACTGCTTTGCTTTGTCCTCCCAAAGCAGGTGAGTCAGCCCCGCCAAGTGCCAGGCAGCTCTGAGTGGCAGCGTGGTGCTAGCAGCTTCAGCGGAGCAGGGCGAGAGTTTATTATGCAGTCTTCCTTCACAGCGGCATTAATTTGGAAGAAAGCTGACAAGTCATGGGTCAGGTTTCAGTGACTTCTTCCTCTCTTTGATGGCAGTATACAGTTTTCACATTTTAATTCCTCCTGAGATGCAGTATACTTAAAACCATTCTCTCCCCTGCTAACAGAAGGGTGAATCTGGTTTACTTTGAGCATTAGGGTTTGCACCTCTGGAATTCTACACTCCAATTTCTTAACTTTCCCTTCAGAATACATGTGGAAAGAAAGAAATTATAGTGATGACTCCAGTTTTTCCCCTGTGGCACCTTGAACAAAACAGTTTTTCCCAAATTGTAATTCTTTTTTTTTATTAAGGTGAGCAGGGTGGTTGGGGAGAGAGAAACATTCGACTTTGTTGGACTGGCTCCCCCATTCTTTGCTGTGAGCTGGGAAGTGTGCACTTGGTAGTCTTTCTTCTTTCTTCAGGACAGTAGGAGACTCATTCACTGCACTTCTGCTCAGGTGGCTTCTGCATCGGGACCTCACAGCCATCAGCAAGGCTGCTCAGTTGGTGAGCACACTCCACTGACCACGCGGTGCCAGTGCTTCCTCAATGCACATGATTGGGAGAAAAGAAAGTTCTCTTAGATGTTTCTGCTTTTGCTCAGACTTTGCAAAAAAAAAAAATATATATATATGTATAAATATATAATTAATCACTTTTGTCCTTGAGAAAGTCCTGAATGAACAGAGAATTTATTCCATTGCAATATTTGATTGTATAGAGGCACACTGTTTGATCGACAGAAGAAGCAAAAAGGCTTTGTGTAAGTTTTTGGTACTATGTACCACCTCTGTTATTCTTCTAAAGCTGAAGTATTCATGTACTTAAACCGTATGATATTTAATTGTGTTTGATTTTAAAATATATATATATATATGAATTATATTTAAAATTGTGTCAACTTTCTGCTTTCAGGGCTTTTATGGCTCTTCTGTTGAGATATATTGATTTTTCCAAATTTTTCATTTGCTTTATAAAAACCCAGAACATGAACCACTAGTGGGCTTAGCCTTGTGTCGAGTGTGTGGCATAAACCCAAGGTCTTTATTAGGCGTATATGCTGTGATTAATTCATTTTGTTCTTTTAACAAAATATTTTCATCCATTTCACATTGCTTCCATCTTCAACGGAAAAGCAATATCAAGATTATAGAATAAAATGTGGTTTTGGGTGACTCTTGCTGCCTCTGCATGTTTTAGAATACCAATTTCTGCAAGACCCTAGGCTGTATAAACTAGTGCTTTCCGTTAAGATAATTTCTGATCATTTTTTTGTATATACATTTTGTGCTTCTGAGCTAGAGATGCCAAGTAGTTATAAACTTATTATAAAGAGAATAGCAGCAAGTTCGAGACTCGGCTACATTTTTCTGCCCCTCCTGCTTTGAGACACAGAAGCGGGTATGGCCCAAAATTGTTAGCCAGATTTAATATTTGATCTAAAGTCGATCCTTGTACTCATTTTAAAGTTGGAATGCGATTCCTCCAACATGGAGCACCCACTGTGTTCCAGGCTCTACGCATTGTGCCCACAAAACAAGATTCCCTGGTGGAGTTTTTATAGATTCAAGTAATTAGTTGAACACCCTTCATCTTTATCACGTCATTGACGTTGACAGAAATTGTTTTAAAAAAAAAGATATTAGAAAGTGATACCTTTTGTAACTTGATGTGTCTTTGTTGCTCTGTAAGATTTGATGAAAGTAAAAAGCAAATGTCAGCCAGATCCAGTGAACAGCAATAAAACAGGGGAGCAGCTTTTTATAACTTTCTACTTGGGTTTCAATATTCAGTAAGCTTTATGAAATGGAAGTAGTTTACAGTACTGGAGCTTTGACTAGTTCAGTAGAGATTTGTAGGGGAAGATCATTCTGAATTGTAGAAAAGTACAAACTTCTTTTGCTCTTTGATTTAAGTACTGAGAGCTAAGCACCTGATGAAGTGACTGACCTCTCTCCGGTGACACTGTCTGGGTACCTGCCTGACTTCAGGAGTGGGGTCTTGTTTCTCCAGTGACCTTTTCTCTCTCACCCTCTCCTCCCTGTTTCCCACATACCAGTTAATTGGACCAGGGTTGAACTCCTGATCCAGACAGGCCCAAGACAGTTCTTTATCTTAAGAATTTTGAGGCCAGGCACGGTGACTCACACCTGTAATCCCAGCACTTTGGGAGGCCGAGGCAGGTGGATCACTTGAGGTCAATAGTTCGAAACCAGCCTAGCCAACATGGTGAAACCCCATCTCTACTAAAAATACAAATATTAGCCAGATGTGGTGGCAAGCACCTGTAATCCTAGCTGCTCGGGAGACTGAGGCAGGGGAATCACTTGAACCCAGGAAGCAGAGGTTGCAGTGAGCCAAGATCACACCACTGCACTTCAGCCTGGGCAACAGAGCAAGACTCTGTTAAAAAAAAGAAAAAGAATTTTGGCCAGGTGTGATGGCTCACACCTGTAATCCCAGCACTTTGGGAGGCCGAGGTGGGTGGATCACTTGAGGTCAAGAGTTCAAGACCAGCCTGTTCAACATGGCGAAACCCGTCTCTTACTTAAAAACAAAAATTAGCCGGTTGTGGTGGCAGGCACCTGTCATCCCGGTTACTTGGAGGGCTGAGGCAGGGAGAATTAATTGCTTGAACCCAGGAGGCAGAGGTTGCAGTGAGCAGAGATCGCACCACTGTACTCCAGCCTGGGCCACCGAGCAAGACTCTGTCTCAAAGAAAAAAAAGAATTTTGCATGGGGAAGGAGAGATACTGGTCACCATCTGGGGTGGTGCTTGGATGTGGCACTTAAAAAGTCAGGAGCCAGCACTGCGTGGACAAACAGAAGCATGTGGGCCTGAGATAGTAGCTACCTTGATAACCCTGAGGACATCGTTGGTTTCTGCATCTAGTTCTGCATCCTGGCATTGGACTCTGTTAATCTCTCAGCCTTTGAATGATTTTTTATTTTTTAAAAACACTCCGAAGTGAGTTTTTTAATTACATGCAACTGAAAGGAGTTTGGCTAAAATTCTGCCAGTCTGCTCACGTATGCTCAGCATGTCTAAAAGGTACTGCTGATTTCTGGAGAATCATTTTTCTTTAGTAAACTTTACTTAGTCATCATGTGTATTCTCTCAAAATGGTATCCTAACCTAATGGAGCTAAAAGACACCCCTTGTTTTTTATAACAAGCAGTTACTGAGGCCCAGGAAAGGGCGAAGTCTCACAAGTCAGAGACAGTCCCTGACTGTTCCTTTTCATTCTCAAATCCTTCCGAAGAATAATCAGGATTATAAACACTTTTAGCAATTGTAATAAACCCAGAAATAGAAAGCTTTTTGGTTAGAGTGATGGAAGCTTGGCGGGGGAGATCATTTTTACAACATGTGTAAATACCGACCAATTCTATGTACTAGGCAAGGTCTCTGGCCTTTGCTGGAGCCATAAGGTGGGAAGAAACCCCAGTAAAACCCCTCAAGGTTACAACTTGGGTGGCCCACACTAATAGTTACCCTCTGAGGCCCTCTATGGGTGAACATGGAGCACTAGAGGAAGCCCCTCTGCTTGGAGAGAGTTGGTGCAGAGTAGGAGGGGTGGGACTGGATTCTGGGCAGGTGGAGATGCCCATGAAGAACATTGGAGGAAGCAGTGTGAGCACAGCCCCCGAGGGCATTCGTATTCAGGGAGGGTTGCTGCCCACTGGCTTGCTTGGCACACAGGAGAGCAGGTATTCCTGCCTTAGTAACCTTATGTGAACAAGTGTTTCCTCAGTCTGTTCCTCTCAAACTGCCTGCCTTGGCGGATTCAGGATGTCACAGAACTCACCTGGATGCATTCAGCCCCTTGGCTAAAGGTAATAGTGCATCTACCTACCCACCCCCTCCCCACCCTGCACAACGGAAGCACCTGTCAGACCAGGCCCAGTCTGTGGGCAAGGAGCCTAGAAAGCAGGCTTAGTTTCAGCTTGAGAGGAGCTGGGATTTACCAAGGAGCAAATGAGAGATGAGGATTGCAACAACTGTGCCGTTTCCCCCAGCTTCAGCTCAGTCCTGTGTATTGAATGTGCCTTCAGACATCCCGAGGCGACCCCAAGCTGGCCTCTCCCACAGCACGGTAAGAATTCCACACACCGTACAACTTGGAAAGAGGCTCCAGCTGAAGGAAGTACCACACTTCTTTCAAGTTTTTCTTTGTTTTCCTCTTCTTGGCAAACAGTACCTTTTGTTCCTTCTAATTATGGAACTATTGGTTTAGTAAATATTCACTCATTCAGTCACCCTGTGCGTTCCAGGCACCTTGGAGCTTGCATTTTACTGAAGAGGAGCTGTAAATTGGGATAGCAGCTAAACCGTGTGCTGGTACTTCGGATTTAAGATGGCCTTTGAGCGCGTGATTTAGCTCTCTTACCCACCAAGGTCAATTCGAAATCAGCAGGCTCTCCTGCTATAGACTCGTAGGGAGAGCTGCTGCTTAGAGGGGGAGGCTGCAGAGAGGTTCCCCTTCTGTGTCCTCTCAGCCACATCTTTCCACCAGGACCAGTTGCTGTGCTACTCTGTTCACTTGCTGCAAGACTGGAGGCTTTGGCACTTTCTCAGGTGTTGAGCACCTGGTTGATCTTGATGCCTCAGTCCATCAGGGCAAGTCCCTGAACAGGGCTTACCTTAGAGTAAGGCTTAGAAGAGGCCATAAAGTCAGTCTCAGCTCCGTGGCTCTTCAGAGCTTTGGGACTTGTGAATTCTTAAAAACAAGATAATTGGCTGATCGTGGTGGCTCACACCTGTAATCCCAGAACTTTGGGAGGCTGAGGCAGGCAGATTGCCTGAGGTCAGGAGTTCATGATCAGTCTGGCCAACATGGTGAAACCCTGTCTCTACTAAAAATACCAAAAAACTTAACTGGGCGTGGTGTCATGCGCCTGTAATCCCAGCTACTCCGGAGGCTGAGGCAGGGGAATTGCTTGAACCAGGGAGGTGGAGGTTGCAGTGAGCTGAGATCTCGCCACTGCACTCCGGCCTCGATGACGGAGCGAGACTTCATCTCAAAAAAAAAAAAAAAAAAGTACAGTTGCTATATGCATGCAGTATAAAATCACGACCTTGGAAAATCCTAGCTAGCTGTTGAGCTAATTCCATAAAGTAATCAGCTCCTGAGTTCTGCAATGGTAATAATAATCAGCATAATGAATAAACACTGTGTGTGTCAAGTGGCGTCTCATTTGAACTTTATAATCTTGTAACTCCTGATTTTTTCCCTTTAATTTTTTTTTTTTTTTTTTTTTTTTTGAGAGACAGGGTCTCACTATGTTGCCCAGGTTAGTCTTGAATTCCTGGCCTCGAGCACTCTTCCCATCTCAGCCTCCCAAAGTGCTGGGATTACAGGTGTGAGCCGCCATGCCTGGCCATTTTTTCCCTTATAAAGGAGAAGATTCGCTAACGCCCTTTTTGGCCTTAGCCCACCTGCACTCAAGTGAAAAAAAAAAAAAAGACTGAGGCTTACGAGGTAAAGGAATTTCTCCAGCGTTTTAGCCAGGGGAGACTGCCCTCTTACTTGCAACTGTGTTATCCTGCAAATGTTCTCCTCTTCCTTCTCTCATTTTGCTGCTTATTGGTACTCAACGCAGACAAGGGTATCGAAAACTTCACGAAAAATTAGAAGGATTCACTTTAAAGTGGAAAATATCCCATCTGTTACCTTAAAGCAGTGTTCTTAAATTTTCACATGCATCAGGATTCCTTGGAGGACTTGCGAAAACTTGCATTGTTGGGCCTAAGCCCCAAAGTTTCTAATTTAGTAGGTCTGGGGTGGTGCAAGCATTTGCATTTTTTAACAAATTGCCAGATGCTGCTGCTCTGGAGACCACACATCAAGAATCACTGCCTTAAAATCTTTCCTGTGAGCTGGGAAATGAATATTTTCATTCCCTTTTGTTGGAATGACCATGCTACACAGAAATATAATTTGAGACCTATTATTCATGACTCACCCAAACAAGCACATAAATCCTTTACTGTTGCTGAGATGTTTGTTAAAGCGGAGAACACCCAGACACCCCTGCAGTTTCTGTCTCTGGGAGCCTGGGCAGGTCTGAGGCCGTCAAAGCAAGTCTTGCTGGGATGAGGCTTAGAAGAGGCCACAGACCAGTCTCAGCCCAGAGTCATCAGCTCCCAAGCCCCTTTGCTGGGAGCAGTGCCCTTGACGGTCCAGGCTGAGACGTGCGGCTGTTGGAATCACACCCAAGGTTCCAGTGGAACCTTTCGTACAAATCCGGTCTGGCTCATTTTCTTTCCGTTTGTACCCCAGTTCCTCAGTTCCCTCTGGGGTCCTGACCATGCCTTTCCTGGCCTGTCTCTCCTTCGATGACCTCCTTTTCAAGTCCCTCCCAGAGGATGCTCATACCTTGGTCTTTTCTTCCCCTCTTCCTTCATCTCTATTTCTTCATCAGGTATGTATTTCCTGAGGGCCTGTTATATGCCCACCGTAGTTACTGGGAATACAGCAGTACCCAGGACGAGCACTGCCTGCCCTCCTTGCAGTCCAGAAAGCAAGCAATGACCACTCAATGGGATGAGTGCTACTAGACAGTAAGGGACCTACTGGGGGCAGTTTAAGTGCCCCCCCTCAACCCTGTAGTTTACAGACTTTCTGGCCATCTCACTCTCTCCAGGACCTGCCCATTCTGCAAGTCTCAAGACACCATTTCCTCCCAGTCCTGACTCTCCACCCCACACCTCATCATCATTGTAGTGCCCACTCCCGGCCAGTGCTGCTTCCACAGCCTTGCTCCACCTCCTCCTCCACAACCTTGCCACCTGAGACTGCCCTCACACTTCTGCCATCTGCTCGGCTCCAGGCCGCTCCAGCCTACTTTTCCAAGTCTTCCATCTACCACCCCCAGGTTTCTTCACTTCATTCCCACCCCAGGAATATCACTGTCCGTGATGGCAGTCTGCCCAGCAATCTGGCCGGTTCTGTTCTGTTCTCAAGATGTGTTTCACTCCTCGGTCACACCCGTAACCAAACTTGGTGATCTCCTGCAACTGCTCTACCTCTGGTTTCTCCTCACACACTACCCACAACCACCTCAAACAATGCAAGTTTTGTACGGTTGTAGATTCCTCCTATTGGAATGGATTAGAGGGGAAGGAACAAACTTTATCATTATACCAGGAAATTCATTCCCTCACTATGACAAGAGTTGGTTGGGTTTCATAATCTGCCTTTCAAAGAGCAATTACAAAAGTAGTAAGTGATTTTGTTGTAAGGATTACAAACGTACACCTACGTGATAAATTGGGGGCTGGGGAGGACGTTCCTCATGTGGTGACTTGGGTCAAACTTTCCCGTGAGTCAGACATGTATTTGAGAATGCTGCATCTCAGACAGCTTAGATGCAAGTGAAGGAGATAGACTTTGAGAAATGGATTCTAGATATCATGAAGACATTGATGTCCAAGATGCATGTAGAGAGTGAATAAAACTTACTTGAAATGTGAGAATGGGAAAAAAGCAATATTTTATAATAATGTATTATATATATAATGCTATTTTAAATATGCATGTGTAACTAAAGTAATAAATTCGATACTATAACGACATCTGCCTATTTCATCAACATTCCTAGAAGTTTAAGTACTTTGGGTACTTCAAATGATTTTTTTATTAGGGAAATGGGGATTGTATTAAATGTATGTTTCATGAAGTTCCTGTTGTCTGCTGAATAAAGTCCAAAGTCTCACTCTGTTGCCCAGGCTGGAGTGCAGTGGTGCAGTCTTGGCTCACTGCAACCTCTGCCTCCCAGATTCAAGCGATTCTCCTGCCTCAGCCTCCTGAGTAGCTGAGATTACAGGTACACCCAGCTAATTTTTTGTATTTTTAGTAGAAATGGGGTTTTGCCATGTTGACCTGGCTGGTCTCGATCTCCTGACGTCAGGTGATCCACCCACCTCAGCCTACCAAAGTGCTAGGATTACAGGCGAGAGCCACTGCGCCCGGCCAGAACACTACTTCTTGAACTACACATCTGCTCTCTCCTCGGTGGGTTTCACATCTCAGAACTGGTGCCTTTGCTCAAGCAGTGCCCACAATTTAAAATGTCTTCCCCCACATTCTGTCCAAAGAAGTTCTCGTCTCTGAAGACTGACCACTTTCTCCTCCACATTCTCCCAAAGCCTTTCCCAATGCCCAGCCTGGCTGAGTCCCTTGAGCTGTCCTCACATAGCATCCAGTTTGGCATCACCAACAGTTTGGTTCTGGGCCTCTATGCCACCAGATGTGAGTGAGCTTTTCCTGGGAAAGACCTGGGTTTGTCCCCAAGAACCATGACCCAGGAGATGCAGGGGAAAATAACAATTTACTGTAAATGGACCAGGCCCAGCTAATGGCCTTACTGGGCCCATCTGCCCAGAATCTGAACTAAGCGTTCCTTTGCTGTAGTGCCTGAAAAACACCCTATCTGCTCCTACAAAGAAGTTGACATTGAGATGTCTCTCTCTAGTGCTAGTCCAGCAGTTCACAAGGCATCATCCCACAGGTGCCCAACGGTCCCTGAAACCCTTTTTGGAGTTCTGCAAGGTCAAAACTTCATAATCAGAGTAAGAGGTGGGGTGTTGCCACGTGTCACCATGTGAATATTTGCACTGCAGATGCAAAAGCAAGGCTGGGTGAAACACACCTCAGCGGAAATCTGGACAGTGACACTGACCTGTGCCACTCATCATTGAAATCTTCACCACCGTGCACTTGCCATAAAAGAAAAAGTCTACCGGGCGCGGTAACTCACGCCTTTAATCCCAGCACTTTGGGAAGCCTAGGTGGGCAGATCACCTGAGGTCAGGAGTTCAAGACAGCCTGGCCAACATGGTGAAAACTCATCTCTACTAAAAAATACAATATTAGCCAGGTGTGGTAGCAGGTGCCTGTAATCCAAGCTGCCCGGGAGGCTGAGGCAGGGAGAACTGCTTGAACCTGGGAGGTGGAGGTTGCAGTGAGCTGTGACTGTGCCACTGCACTCCAGCCTGGGTGACAGAGTAAGACTCATATAAAAAGAAAAAGCCAGTTTCCCGTAGGAATGTTCTTGGCGAAGCAGTACCCATTGCTAATTTCATTAAATATCAACCCTCGAGTATATGTGTTTTAACATGCTTGACAAATGGAAAGTCTGCATAAAGCACCTGCATGGTGAACTATGACAGCTGTCCCCGGGAAAAGCACTTGTGCGGTTGTCTAGTCAGCAGACTTAGCCACTATTTTCATGGACTACCATTTTTGCTTGAAAGTACAACTGACCAGCTGGCCATTTTGACTTGGGTTTTTAAACGACATTTTCTTTCTTTTCTTCTTTATTTTTAAGATAGGGTCTCACTCTGTCACCCATGCAGGAGTGCAGTGGTCTGATCTTGGCTCACTGCAGCCTCAAACTCCCATGATCAAGTGATCCTCCCATCTCAGCCTCTCTCATAGCTGGGACCACAAGTGCATGCCACCATGCTTTTTTTGTGGAGACGAGGTCTCACTATGTTACCCAGGTTGGTCTCCAACTCGTGGGCTCAAGTGATCTACCTCAGCCTCCCAAAGTGCTGGGATTACAGCTGTGAGCCACCACACCAGGTGAACAAATGTACTTTGTAAAATACTGCATAATAAAATGTGTCAATATTTGGAAGATCTGCATAATCTTATTTTTTGAGGCGCAGGCCTGCTCTGTCACCCAGGCTGGAGTGCAGTGGTGTAATCTCAGCTCACTGCAACTTCCACCTCCTGGGTTCAAGCAATTCTCCCGCCTCAGCCTCCCAAGTAGCTGAGATCACAGGCATGCACCACCCCACCCAGCTAGTTTTTTTGTTTTTTTTTTTTTTTTGAGACGGAGTCTTGCTAGGTCGCCAGGCTGGAGTGCAGTGGCGCAATCTCAGCTCACTGCAACCTCCGCCTCCTGGGTTCAAGCGATTCTTCAGCCTCAGCCTCCCGAGTAGCTGGGACCACAGGCACGTGCCACCATGCCCTGCTAATTTTTTTGTATTTTTAGTACAGACGGGGTTTCACTGTGTTGGCCAGGATGGTCTCGATCTCTTGACCTCGTGATCTGCCAGCCTCAGCCTCCCAAAGTCCTGGGATTACAGGCGTGAGCCACTGCACCCGGCCATTTTTTTTTTTTTTTTTTTGGATTTTTAGTAGAGATGGGGTTTCTCCATGTTGTTAACTCCTGACCTCAGGTGATCCAACCACCTCGGCCTCCCGAAGTGCTGGGATTACAGGCGTGAGCCACCATGCCCAGCCCAGTCCAATTGTTTTTGAGATGGGAGTCTTACTATGTTGCCCAAGCTGGTCTCAAATTCCTAGCCTCAAGTGATCCTCCCACTTCAGCCTCTAAAAGCATTGGTATTATAGGCCTGAGCCACCAAACCTGGCCAAGTCAATATTTTCCAAATGCCCAGGGCATGATGTAAAAAATCATGTTTGGGTAGAAGATCAAAGTGCAGGCGCCAGCAATAGATTTCGATATAACAGAGTATAAACAATTCATTGATATGGTTCAGATTATACATTGTAACTAACCTTTAAGCTGGGCATGGTGGCTCACAACTGTAATCCCAGCACTTTGGGAGGCCAGGGTGAGCAGATCATGAGGACAGGTGTTTGAGACCAGCTTGGCCAACCATGGTGAAACCCCACCTCTATTAAAAATTTAAAAATTAGCTGGGCGTGGTGGTGCATGCCTATAATCCCAGCTACTCAGGAGGCTGAGGCAGGAGAATCACTTGACCCTGGGAGGCGGAAGTGGCAGTGAGCCAAGATCACGCCACTGCACTCCAGCCTGGGCAACAGAGTGAGACTGTCTCAGAAAAACAAAACAAAACAAAAACCACTCATCAAATTTTGATCTGAATAAGCTTTTGAGCTAGTCCACCTCTTCCAACTACATATCTATGAGGCCAGATTTTCCTTAACCGAAACAGCATATTACAACAGATTGAATGTAAAATATATATGAGAATCCAGTTTTCTTCTATTAAGCCAGACACTAAAAAAATTTGTCAAAATATAAAACAGTCCGGGTGCGGTGGCTCGTGCCTGTAATCCCAGCACTTTGGGAGGCTGACGTGGGAGGGTCACGAGGTCAGGAGATCGAGACCATCATGGCCAGCATGGTGAAACCCCGTCTCCACTAAAATACAAAAAATTAGCCAGGCGTGGTGGCACGTGCCTGTAGTCCCAGCTACTCAGAAGGTTGAGGCAGGGGAATCACTTGAGCCCAGGCAGCGGAGGTAGCAGTGAGCTGAGGTCGAGCCAGGGTCCTCCAGCCTGAGTGACAGAGCGAGACTCAGGCTAAAAAAGAAATAAAAGCTTAAGAACTGCTAGACGAACTAAGGAAATGACCAAAATGACTGAACACGTAAAACCAGGGGAATCTATGAAAAGGTAGTGAAGGAAGAGATTGAAGAGATACGCTGTTGGAAATAAAGCCAGGCTGGGTGTGGTGGCTTGTGCCTGTCATCCCAGCACTTTGGGAGACTGAGGCAGGCAGATCTCTTGGAGCTCAGGACTTTGAGACCAGCCTGGGCAATATAGGGAGACCCTGACGTGTCACCACAAAAAGTACAAAAACTTAGCTGGGCATGCCTGTAGTTTCAGCTGCTCCAGAGGCTGAGGTGGGAGGATCAACTGAGCCCAGGAGGTCAAGGCTGCAGTACAGTGAGCTGTGATCGTGCCAGTGCACTCCAGCCTGGGTCACAGAGTAAGACCCTGCCTCAAAAAAAAAAAAAAGAAAGAAAGAAAGAAAAAAAAGAAAGAAAAAGAGAGAAAGAAAGAAAAGAAAGAACGAAAAAGAAAGAAAGAAGGAAAGAAAGAGAAAGAAAAGAAAACCAAGTACCTAGCCTTGGCCAACATGGTGAGACCCTATCTCAACCAAAACAACAAAAGTTACCAGGATGTTTCTGGTGTCTGCCTCTGGTCCCAGGTACTCAGGACGCTGAGGCAAGAGGACTGCTTGAGCTCAGGAAGTCAAGGTTGCAGTGGGCCGTGTTCATACTTCTGTACTCCAACCTGGGTGACAGAGCAAGACCCTGTCTCAAAAAAAAAAAAAAAGAAAAGAAAGAAAAGAAAAAACAAAGAAGGAAAGAAAAAGAAAACCAAGTATCCATTTTAAGAGAAAATTTTAGATTGTCTAATGATATGAAAATGAGTTTGTGGTCCAGGTGGGGTGGCTCACGCCTGGAATCCCAGCATTTTGGGAGGCCAGGGTGGGAGGATCACTTGAGCCCAGCAGTTCAAGACCAGCTTGGGCAACATAGTGAGACCTCATCTCTACTAAAAATTTAAAAAATTCCCCAGGTATAGCTGCATGCAGCTGTAGTCCCAGCTACTCAGGAGATTGAGGTAGGAGGATTGCTTGAATCCAGGAGTTTGTGGCTGTAGTATGCTGCGCTCCAGCCTGAGTGACAGACCCTGTCTCTGAAAAAATAGATAAATAAATAAATAAATAAGATATTCATTCCAATAAATTATTTTATGTATACCTCATAATAAAGATGTTGAATACATTTTTTTCTTCTTTTTTTTTTTTGGCCGGGATCTGACATTAGGGTTCAACATGATGAATCTATTTTTAAAATTGCTGACATTATTACATGGATTAAGAAGATTCAGAGACATGAACAATATTAATATCGAAACATTCTCTAGATACTAAGAATGCAGGCCACTTTATGACTTTAAATTTAGTGGGGGAAGTCATCAGAAGAGTTTGATATTCACTGTTGTTAAATCATGGTTCAGATGGAACCCTCATTTAACTAGCGAGAGCCACATCAGACAAACAATCACTCAACAGCTTCCAAATATTAATACATGATTTAGAAATCTTCAAAGTAATTTAATAAATAATGTGTGCTGCATCTACAATGAGTTGGTAGGAAATTTTATGGCAAGTGTTACTTGGTTTATTCAAAAAATAAAATGTTAAACTTTACATGTTAGCATATAATATTGTTAAATGTTGCGTATACTGTTTATATTAAATATTAATAAATATGTTTCACATCCCAAATACAAGAAAGATTTGGTTCCTGTCCTCAGTAGCCCCTCAAGGATGAATATTGTTTCAGTATTCTATCGCTGTTTTGCAAAACTTAGTCACTTAAACCCAAAAAAAATTTTTTTTGTTTTTGGAGACGGCATCTTGCCCTGTCGCCCAGGCTGGAGTGCAATGGCACGATCGTGGCCCACTGCAGCCTCCGCCTCCCAGGTTCAAGAAATTCCCCCACCTCAGCCTCCTAAGTAGCCGGGATTACAGACGCCCACCATCATGCCTGGCTGATTTTTGTATTTTTGTAGAGACAAGCTTTCACCATGTTGCTCAGGCTTGTCTTGAACTCCTGACCTCAGGTGATCTGCGTGCCTCAGCCTCCCAAAGTGCTGGGATTACAGGCGTAAGCCACCGTGCCCGGCCAACATTTTTTAAAAAGACTGTTTGTAGGCTGGTTATGATGGCTTACACCTGTAATCCCAGCACTTTGGGAGGCCAAGGTGGCAGGATCATTTGAGCCCAGGAGTTTGAGACCAGCCTGGGCAACATAGCAAGACCCCATCTTTTACAAAATAATTAACTGCCGGCCAAGCGTGGTGGCTCACGCCTGTAATCCCAGCACTTTGGGAGGCCAAGGTGGGTGGATCACCAGGTCAGGAGTTCAAGACCAGCCTGGCCAATATGGTGAAACCCCATCTCTACTAATAATACATAAATTAGCTGGGTGTGGTGGCACACGCCTGTAGTATCAGCTACTCAGGAGGCTGAGGGAGGAGAATCGCTTGAACCCATGAGGCAGAGGTTGCACTGAGCCAAGACTGTGCCACTGCAGTTCGACCTGGATGACAGATTGAGACTCTGTCTCAAAAAAAAAACAGCTTCGTTTAATGGTGCTAGGCCAGACACTAAGACTATGACAATGGAGGCATGGATAATAAATGTTTCCCAGGAAAGCTATGCGGATAAGAGGTTGGCTCTGTCAGTCAGAGTTCAAGATCAGCAAAAAATAACTGACAGCAGAGGTTATGTGAGATGTCTTGGAGAAATATTAATGCCAAGTCAGCGTGAGTTTTTTTGTGTTTTTTTTTCTTTTTTGTTGAGACAGTCTTGCTGTGTCACCCAGGCTGGAGGGCAGTGGTGAGATCACGGCTCACTGTAATTTCTGCCTCCTAGATTCAAGCGATTCTTGTGCCTCAGACTTCCAAGTAGCTGAGATTACAGACACGCGCCTCTATGCTCAGCTAATTTTTTTGTGTTTTTAGTACAGATGGGAGTTTCACTATGTTGGCCAGGCTGGTCTTGAACTCCTGGTCTCAAGCCATCCACCTGCCTCAGCCTCCCAAAGTGCTGGGATTACCGGCATGAGGCACTGCACCTAGCAGCAAGCCTTTTTTTTTTTTTTTTTTTTTTTTTGAGACAGTGTCTCAGTCTATCGCCAGGCTAGAGTGCAGTGGCGCAATCTTGGCTCACTGCAACCTCTACTTCACAGGTTCAAGCAATTCTCCTGCCTCAACCTCCCAAGTAGCTGGAATTACAGGCACATGCCATCATGCCCAGCTAATTTTTGTGGTTTTAGTAGAGATGGTGTTTCACCAGTTTGGTCAGGCTAGTCTCGAATTACTGACCTTGTGATCCGCCCACCTCAGCCTCCCAAAGTGCTGGGATTACAGACATAAGCCACCGTGCCCAGCCAGCAAGACTTTTAAATTGAGCACGTCTTAAGAAAGAGTGTGGGCCGGGTGTCATGGCTCACAACTGTAATCCTAGCACTTTGTGAGGCCAAGGCGGGCAAATCACCTGAGGTCAGAGGTTCGAAACCAGCCTGGCCAATATGGTGAAACCCTGGCTCTACTAAAAATACAAAAATTAGGCGGGCATGGTGGCTCATGCTTGTAATCCTAATTACTGGGGAGGCTGAGCAGGAGAATCACTTGAACCCAGGGGCAGAGGTTGCAGTGAGCTGAGATCATGCCAGTGCACTCCAGCCTAGGTGAGAGAGTGAGACTCCATCTCAAAGAAAAAGAGAAAGTGTGCTGGGGCCAGGCACAGTGGCTCATGCCTGTAATCCCAGCACTTTAGGAGGTCAAGACGGGTGGATCACCTGAGATCAGGGGTTTGAGACCAGCCTGACCAACATGGAGAAACCCTGTCTCTACTAAAAATACAAAAATTAGCCAGGCATGGTGATGCATGCCTGCAATCCCAGCTACTCAGGAGGCTGAGGTAGGAGAATTGCTTGAATCCAGGAGGCAGAGGTTGCAGTGAGCTGGGATTGCACCATTGCACTCCAGCCCAGCAACAAGAGGGAAACTTTGTCTCGGAAAAAAAAAAAGAGTATGGGGGCCAGATGCGGTGGTGTACACCTGTGATCCCAGTGCTTTGGGAGGCTGACGTGGGAGGATTGCTTGGGCCCAGCAGTTGGAGGCTGCCGTGAGCTATGACCCTGCCACTGCACTCTAGCCTGTGCAACAGAGGGAGACCTTTTTGAGAGAAAGGAAGAAAAAATGAGGCCGGATGCGGCGGCTCATGCTTGTAATCCCAGCACTTTGGGAGGCCGAGGTGGGCGGATCATGAGGTCAGGAGTTCAAGACCAGCTTGGCCAACACAGTGAAACCCCGTCTCTACTAAAAATACAAAAATTAGCTGGGCGTGGTGGCAGGCATCTGTAATCCCAGCTACTTGGGAAGCTGAGGAAGGAGAATGGCTTGAACCCAGGAAGTGGAGGTTGCAGTGAGCCGAGATCATGCCACTGCACTCCAGCCTGGGTGACAGAGCTAGACTCCCATCTTGGGAAAGAAAAAAAAAAAAAAAAAAGGAAGAAAAAATGAAAGGAAGCACGAGGGAAAAGAGGAAGCAGGGGAGTAAAGAGTGTACTAATCGGAAAGGGGCTGGGAATCCTGGAAGAATGAAAAGGCGGAGTCAAGGAAACAATGGCGGGCGGTGAGAGGAAGTACTGCCTTGCCAAGGATGATGCCTCCAGCAGCATTGCCTGAGGTCAGCGAACATCCTGCTCAGATTTCAGCTCACTCAGTACCCTAGCTTCCCGGGTGGCTTTGCAGAGCTGAGGGTATGTGAGGAGCTACTGTTACCAGCATTTTAGTCCACCAGATGGTTCATTTATTCATTCATCCAGCAGGTATTTAGGAGTGAGCAAAACTGACAGAGTAGCCAGGTGTGGTGGCTCAAGCCTGTAATCCTAGCACTTTGGGAGGAGAAGGCAGTAGGATCACTTGAGTTCAGAGCCTGGGTAACAGAGTGAGACCCTGTCTCTGAAATACACACATATATGTATTTATATGTATTTTATATTCATATTTATATTATATATATTTTTAAAAAACAATAGAAATAACTGACAAAGCCCCTGTCCTCAAGAAGTGTATTCTTTAGTGGAGAAAACTGACTATCAAGCAAAGCAGGTAGGATGTTAGCTGGTGATGGGTATGAAGGAGAAAACGAAACCTGGAAGGTAGATAGGAGTGTAGAGGGAGGGATACAACTTGGAAAGAGGAGGCCAGAAACAGCCTCCTGAGCAGGTGACATCTGAGTAAAGACCTGAAGGAAGTGACGGTGTGACCCATGCAGATAGAGTGGGAGCATCCCCAGAGGAAGGACCAGCACGTTCAAGAGCCCTGGAGCAGGAGCCTGCATGTAGCCCAGTGTGGCTGGGGCCAAGCAATCTGAGGGACGGTGACACATGGGAAACACAGGCCAGATATTGAAGGGTCTCACAGGTTCCCATAAGGACTTTCCATTCCCTTGGTTGGATGAGAAGCCTTTGTAGGGTTTTAACAAAGAACAACATAATCTGAGTTACCCTTTTTCTTTCAAAGACTTCATTTTTTATTTTTTCAGTTCCTTTTATTTGTACAAATGTAGCAGGTACATGTGCTATTTTGTTACATTCATTGATTGCATACTGGTCAAGTCAGGGCTTTCAGTGCACCCATCATGTGCATTGTACCCATTAACTAATTTCTCATCATCCAACCCCCCACAGCCCCTCACCCTTCTGAGTCTCCTACTCTACATCCATGTCCACACTTTTTTTAGTACCCACTTATGAGTGAGAACATGCAGTATTTTGTTTTCTGCACCTGGCTTGTTTCACTTAAGATAATGACCTCCATTTCCATCCATGTTGCCACAGAAGACATAATTTTATTCTTATGGCTGAATTGTATTCCATTGTGTGTATGCATCACATTTTCTTTATTCATTCACCTGTTGATGGACACTTAGGTTAATTTTATATCTTTGCTATTGTGAATAATGCTGCAATAAACATACAAGTGAGGGTATCCCTTTGATACGCTAATTTCTTTTCATTTGGGTAGATACCCATAAAGGGATTGCTGGATCGAATGGTATTATAGTTCTATTTCCAGTTCTTTGAGAGATCTTCACGCTGTTTTCCGCAGAGGCTGCACTAATTTGCATTCCTACCAACAGCATGTGAGAGTTCCCTTTTCTCTGCAGCCTC
This sequence comes from Cacajao melanocephalus, assembly GCA_963573385.1. Classification (NCBI taxonomy): domain Eukaryota; kingdom Metazoa; phylum Chordata; class Mammalia; order Primates; family Pitheciidae; genus Cacajao; species Cacajao melanocephalus. The sequence goes on along the minus strand of CAUYLG010050079.1, from coordinate 7,110 downwards.
ACCAACATGTTATTTTTCTGTCCGTTTAATAATAGCCGTTCTGACTGGTGTGAGATGGTATCTCATTGTGGTTTTAATTTGCATTTTGCTGATGATTAGTGGTGCTGAGCGTTTTTTAGGATTTTACTTTTTAAAGCAGTTTTAGGTTCACAGCAAAATTGAGCAGAAAGTACAACAAGTTCCCATACGTTCCCTGCCCCCACTCCACGCACAGCCTTCCCCACTATCAACATCCCCACGATGTTGGTGGGGTCACAGTCCATCTGGTTACACTGGCACACTCTAATCACCTGAAGTCCACCATTTACAGGAGGGTTTTTATATTAGTGTTTACTCTTGGTGGTGGACGTGCTGTGGGTTTGGACAAACGTCAAAGTTGGGATAAGCTCACTTCTATTCCTAGTTGGCTAGGAGTTTTTATCAGAATGTGTGTTGGATTTTGTCAAATGCTTTTTCTGGTTTACTTTTTTTTTTTTTTTTTTTCTGAGATGGGTCCTCGCACCGTCTCCCAGGCTGGAGCACAATCTTAGCTCACTGCAACCTCCACCTTCCAGGTTCAAGTGATTCTCCTGCCTCAGCTTCCTGAGTAGCTGGGATTACAGGTGCGTGCCACTATGCCTATGTGTTTTTAGGTTTCACCATGTTGGTCAGGCTGGTCTCAAACTCCTGACCTCAGGTGATCTGCCCGGCTTGGCCTCCCAAAGTGCTGGGATTACAGGCGTAAGCCACCGTGCCTGGCCTTTTTCTGGTTTACTTTTTAACAGCTGAACCTTTCCCTCACAAATCAAGGCATTTGGCTTCAGGGATGTATGCCACAGCCTCTGGGATTGTGATTAATGTGAACTCTTCTTGAGAGAGACTCTCATCCTGATCTCTGGGTGCTCATGAAATCAGGTTTATGGACCTGCCAGGGCAAGTTCTGCATCCTAACTGCTGTGGTTTCTCTAGAGCAGGCGTCCCATTGTGAAGCCTTAGGGAGAACATCAGCTGTGGCTTCTCAGGATGACCCCCTCGCTGTCACGGTGCAGCGCTGCGGGCTGACCTCACCGTGTGTCTCAGGGCCTTCCAACTGGTTCTACTGATGTCTCCGCTATGTCTGCACTGAGATCACACACAGTTTTAGTCCTTGCTGCCGGTGGGTTTTGCTTCTTCCTTCCTTTGAAGAAGGCTGGCAGCCTCCAAAAGCTTCCTCGCCGAGAGGCGTAGCATGTGGGCATATGTGTGCCATGTGGTTAAGCTCGGGCAGGATCCCGGCCACATCCCTGAGAGGCAGCAGAGATGGCTTCGGGCCCTCTGTGCAGGGCAGGGGGTTCACTTCCTCTTGAGTTGGAGAAGATATCAGCTCAGCAATTCTCACTACAGTGGGGAGAAAAAGGGAAATATCAGTTTCCCAGTGTTAGCAATTACACAACAGCCAGAAATCAGTCCTCCTGATTACAGACTCCTCTGAGGAGGAACTGAGGGCTGCAAGGGCTGCATGGAAACAGTAGCCTTGGGAATAAGGTCATGAGATGGGTCTTTCTTTGTAAGAAACCAGAAAAACCAACCCTTCATTTTTATTTTATCTATTTATTTTTTTTGAGATGGAGTTTCCCTCTTGTTGTCTAAGCTGGAGTTCAATGGCACGATCTCGGCTCCTGCAACCTCCATCTCCTAGGTTCAAGCAATTCTCCTGCCTCAGCCCCCCAAGTAGCTGGGATTATAGGAGCGTGCCACCATGCCCAGCAAATTTTTGTATTTTTAGCAGAGATGGCGTTTCACTGTGTTGGCCGGGCTGATCTCGAACGCTTGACCTCAGGTGATCCACCCGCCTCAGGCTCCCAAAGTGCTGGGATTACAGGTGTGAGCCACTGTGCCCGGCCACCAACTCTTTACTCTCATCTTCATAATACGTCATCAGGACCTTCTGACTGTCCCACCAATGTTTTGCAAGCCAGTGAACTTGCCTCTATCTCTGACTGCCACCAGCAGTCACTAAACACATCACCTCCATTTCCACAGGAGGCACAGAGGCCGGGAGAGGTGAGGGAAAGGCCGAAGGTCCCACAGCCAGGATGTGGCACAACATGGAACTGAACCTACTTTCCTACAAACAGCACAGTGTAGATGAAGCCTGGCCTCTTCCAGCACTAGCCTGAGCTTGGACTAGTGGAATGGTTCTCAAACCTTTCATCTCAGAAATCCTTCACACCCTGAAAATGTTCCAAGAATTTCAAAGAACTTTGATTTATGTAGGTCAGACCTATTGACATATGCATACTGTATCAGAAATTAAAAACAGAAATTGGCCAGCTGTGGTGGCTCACATCTGTAAGCTTGGCAACTTGGGAGGCTGAGGCAGGAGGATCCCTTGAGCCCAGAAGTTTGAGACCAGCCTAAGCAACAAGTGAGACCCCATCACTACAAAAAAAATTTAAATTAGCCCAGTACAGTGGCTCACATCTGTGCTTCCAGCTACCCAAGGTGGGAGGATTGCTTGAGCTCAGGAGGTCAAGACTGTAGTGAGCTGTGATTGTACCACCCACTGCTTTCCAGCATGGGTAACAGAGTAAGAACCTGACTCAAAAAAAAGAGAGATAAATTTTTGTCTCGGTGTAGTGGCTCATACCTGTAATCCCAGCACTTTGGGAGGGTGAGGCGGGCAGATCATGAGGTCAGGAGTTTGACACCAGCCTGGCCAACATGGCAAAACCCTGTCTCTACTAAAAATAAAAAATTAGCTGGGCATGGTGGCAGGTGCCTATAGTCCCAGCTACTCTGGAGGCTGAAACAGGAGAATTGCTTGAACCCGGGAGGCAGAGGTTGCAGTGAGCCGGGATCATGCCACTGCACTCCAGCCTGGCGACAGAGCAAGACTCTGTCTAAAAAAAAAAGGAAATAATAGACGTGGCATTGATAATGGTAGAAAATGACAGCTTGACTCTTCAGTGTTCCAGAAAGTTGTTGCAGTAGACTTGAGGACATGCTTTCTTTGGAGGACAGACTTGCTGCAGGCTGGGGTAGCCCAGTAAGCTTCCAGCAGTTAGCTTCTCCCGGTCTCAGGGACAGAGCAGCCTCACCGCTGTGTCAGGGGGCCTGGGTGGCCCGATCGGGTGACTGACTGAGGTGGGACATTTTGGCTCTATCCAGGACAACTTTGATGGTCTGCTCCAGAGCTTTCTGCTGAGGAGGTTAGGCTTGGTCAAAGCTGCATCACAGTTCTTCCTCTTCTGTCCAGTTCTGCTTCCAGCCCCCATTCTTTTCCCCGGTGTTAATCCCTAATAATCATCCTGTACCTCAAGTCCAGGTCAGCATCTGTTTGCAGAGAACCCAACCTAGGACAGTAGTTTTGTCATTTCAGTAGGTCTTTGTTTTGCAAGAGGGAGCTCAAATCTAGATTACAATGGCACATCTACATTGGTCTTATTTATTTACTTATTTTCTGAGACAGAGTCTTGCTCTGTCACCCAGGCTGGAGTGCCATGGTGCCATCTTGGCTCACTGCAACCTCTGCCTCCCTCATTCAAGTGATTCTCCCCGCTCAGCCTCCCGAGTAGCTGGGATTACAGATGTGTGCCACCACGCCTGGCTAATTTTTGTTTTTTTATTAGAGACAGAGTTTCACCATGTGGGCCAGGCTGGTCTCAAACTCTTGACCTCAACTGATCCACCTGCCTTGGCCTGCCAAAGTGCTGGGATTACAGGCACAAGCCACTGTACCTGGCCGGTCTTACTCTTGTTTGAAGTTCTAGTAAATCCATCATGACTGAAAATGCTCTAATCTTTCTAAACCATACAGTAGATTCTGTTGACATTTTTGAAGCACTTCTGGATAGCTGAACAGGTGGAGGTTCCTGGGGGATGGTGTGCCTGGAGAGGACATAGAAGCTCCATGCCCCTTCCGACATGCCTTGACCTGGGCATCTGTTCATCTAGGATGCATGCTCACCAGAGCCCAGATGAGGAAGTAAGAGCTATGCACAACAGTGTGGTGGACAGAAGTGGGGAACCCAGCTCCTTCTCCATCCCCTTTCACGGTCTTTTTGGACATGACCTCATCAGATGGACTGGAAGTAGGAGTTGGCAGGGCCTCTAGCAGCTTTCTGGATAAGGTCCTAACCTAACTTCCCAGCCCCGTCTTCCACTACTCTATCTAACCCATCCAACCACGTACCTTATATTCTCGTTATGCCAAACAGCTCGCTGGTTCCCACAAATGCCACATTTTGAACACACTCCTTTCACTCAGCTTTCCTACTTGGCAAGCTCTGATATATCTTTCAAGACTTTTCTCCAATGTGACTTTCTTCCAGAAAACTTTGCAACCCCAAGCAACGTTAGAGTCGTTGTCTTCTGGTTTTACCATGTTGGCCAGGCTGGTCTCGAACTCCTGAACTCAAGTGATCCTTCTGCCTTGGCCTCCCAGAATGCTGGGATTACAGGTGTGAGCCACAGTGCCCAGCCTGGTCAATTGTTTTATTTTTTATTTTTTCTTATTTTTTTTTTAAAGATGGGGTTTCACCATGATGGCCAGGCTGGTCTTGAACTCCTGACCTTAGGTGATCCACCCACCTCAGCCTCCCAAAGTGCTAGGATTACAGGTGTGAGCCACAGCGCCCGGCCAATTGTTTTATTTTTTTTAGAGATAAGGTTTTCCTATGTTGCGCAGACTGGTCTTGAACTCCTGAGCGCCAGCTATCTGCCCGCCTCATCCTCCCAAACTGCTGGGGTTACAGGCATGGGCCACTGTGCTGGCCTGAAATGCTAATTTTATACTGATTTTTGCACAATATAAAAAGATGTGGCCAGGCGCGGTGGCTCACGCCTGTAATCCCAGCACTTTGGGAGGCCGAGAAGGACAGATCACGAGGTCAAGAGATTGAGCCCATCCTGGCCAACATGGTGAAACCCCATCTCTACTAAAAATACAAAAATTAGCTGGGCGTGGTCGTGTGAGCCTGTGGTCCCAGCTACTTGGGAGGCTGAGGCAGGAGAATTGCTTGAACCCGGGAGGCAGAGGTTGCAGTGAGCCGAGATCGTGCCACTGCACTCCAGCCTGGTGACAGAACAAGACTCTGTCTCAAAAAAAAAAAAAAAAAGAAAGAAAGAAAAATAAAAAGATGCTCCCTGCCGGTTTGCTTTTTTTTCTTTGCATTGAATCAGAAAATTTCTAGGCTGAACTTTATTACTGATACTGTTTCAGAAAACTTATATTTATATTTATTATTCAGATTTGTTACTATGTTATTTTTTTAAACTTTAAAAAACCTGCTCAAAATTTGTTATTGCTTTTTTAGTGCCTATTTTTCACATTTTATTGTAAATTCTTGCATTTATAAATGTCAAAGCATTGCACCCCAACTATTCACAAGAATTTCAAAGCATCAGCATTGTAATCAAAGTAGAAACAATAGAACCAAAATAGAAGCAATAGCAATGATGTAATTTGAAGATTGTAATAAACTGGCTATTCTCCTACATCTTGGAATGCCTCCCTGCCCAGCAGAATATTTCTCACATTTATTTTCACAGGAGGCCTTTTATCATCAGAACATTTCTATAGGACTGGATGATAAACTAAATAGTTTTATATTAGAATTTATATTAGTAATTGCTTTCTATTTTTTTTTTTTTTTTTTGAGACAAGGTCTCATTCTGCCACCTATGCTGGAGTGCAGTGGTGCGATCCTGGCTCACCACAACCTTCTCCTTCCTCAGCCTCTCAGAGTAGCTGGGATTACAGGCACAAGACACCATGACTGGCTATTTTTTTTTCTTTGTGAGATGGAGTTTCACTCTTGTCACCCAGGCTAGAGTGCAATGGTATGATCTTGGCTCACTGCAATCTCCGCCTCGGGGGTTCAAGTGATTTTCCTGCCTTAGCCTTCTGAGTAGCTGGGATTACAGGCACCTACCACCATGCCCAGCTAATTTTTGTAATTTTAGTAGAGACAGGGTTTCTCCATGTTGGTCAGGCTGGTCTTGAACTCCTGACCTCAGGTGATCCACCCACCTTGACCTCCCAAAGTGCTGGGATTACAGACCTAAGCCACCGCATCCGGCCTATATTAATAATTAATTTTACCTCTCATTGCAGTTACTGTTATACTATTTACTAACTGGTATTGAAACATTTCAACAGTTTAGCATGTTTAGACACACATGCACCTGCACACACAGGACAAATTAAGAACAATGAACGTGAATCAAATTGGCAATTTCCAGTGATTTTAGAGGCAAACTGGAAATCTCTCCTGGCCACCATACTCAAATGAAACCTAAAGCTGACCTAGGGTGAACACTTCTTGGAGTGCCTATGTGGCCCCTGCTTCTGGGGACTCAGAACACCACGGGCTTGTGTTGGGGCAGCCATAGTTATGTGATTCTGCCTTCCTCAGTCCCCCTCCTGGCTTTCAATGATTGTTCAGGGCATAGCACCAAGCTGAAGCTAGGTTGATCAGAATCCCTGCCTTAAGAATTTGGTTTGGAGACTGGGGCTGCCATTGCCACCATATAGGAGATCTCAGGCAAGAGAATGAAGAGGGGCACAGATGGAGAGTGGTTCTTCTTGAGATCCTGGTTCTGCGTGCAGTTTGCTTTTGAGGCCCGACCTGGAACTCTGAGAAGCCTGAACTCTGTGAAGCACACCTCTATCTTTATCTACATTCCTTTCACTCTACCACATTTGGCGTTTGCTATTTGCTACCAACGTAGTCCTAACTAAACATTTCCTTAGCAAAGCACCCCCTGCCTCCTGCGCCGACTTCTTTTCTGACCCTTGAGGTCAGAAATCCTGCACGTTTTGCTTTTCAAATGCATATGTCCATGGGTCCCGTTTGGCCTGTGAATACAGGAGATGATGCATGTCTAAATGAAGGGCCTATTGGTGGTTTCTTTCTTTTTTCTTTCTTTTTTTTTTGAGACGGAGTCTCGCTCTGTCACCAGGCTGGAGTGCAGTGGGGCAATCTCGGGTTTAAGCGATTATTTTGCCTCAGCCTCTTGAATAGCTGGGATTACAGGCGCGTGCCACCAAACCCAGCTAATTTTTGCATTTTTAGTAGAGACGGGGTTTCACCATGTTGGCCAGGATGGTCTCAATCTCTTGACCTCGTGATCCGCCCGCCTTGGCCT
>CAUYLG010050078.1:0-35990 GCA_963573385.1 Cacajao melanocephalus | reverse complement strand
GGTGAGCATTACACACTGGGGTCTGTTGGGGGGGAATTAGGGGAGGGACAGTGGGAGGTGGGGAGTTGGGGAGGGATAGCATGGGAGAAATGCCAGATATAGGTGAAGGGGAGGAAAGCAGCAAATCACACTGCCACGTGTGTACCTATGCAACAATCTTGCATGTTCTTCACATGTACCCCAAAACCTAAAATACAATAAAAATTAAAAACAAAAAAAAAACAAAAAAAACCACATAACTGACACATTAAAAAACAGCACTGATAAAAAAAAAAAAAAGAAAAAGAAAAATTTATCATTTGCAAATTACCAAGGCTTATTGGCTTTATTTTCTGATTTTCAAAGGATTTTTTTTGTGCATTGCCATTTTTTGACGTCCTCAAGACATTAGGCTGTATTGGCCTTCTATGAAAAGTTATTCAGTATTGAAAATCACTTGAATGTTTATAAACGGCCACAGTGAATCTAATTAGAAAGAGAAGTCTAATGGGGCGTGAGAGATTTGATGTCATATTGTCATGTTTAAAATCTTTTAACAGTTTGTAAAGAGCTATTCAAATGACCTTTTTAAATGATAGTAAATAAGATGCACTGAAAAAACTAGTGGACTTATAAATATTGTAAAGACTTTAAACTCCCAACCTAATTTCTCATATTTTGGCATGCTCCAAGTAGTAAAAAATGTAAAATCTTCACAGAGATTTTTGAATCTTCAGTTTGACTTTAAACTGAAGATCTAATGTGTCTTCATATTTTAAGTCTTATCTCCACTGAAAGGTGAAAGAGAGTTGTAAAAGGGGAGACAAATAAAAAGATTATATAAATAACATTTGAGCAAAGAGGGTGACAGGCTATTAGGTTCTACATGAGAAGCAATTACTGCTTTTACTGCTTCATTCTCTGGCAGAATTTTCACCAATATTTTCTTTCTGAAATAGAAAAGTATTGTGCAAGAATTGAAAAGATAGAAGTAAAAATCTCTGAAACATTACCTTTCAGGAAAGATTGAAACGTACATCTACCAATATCATAACAGAATGAGCTATGAAGGGAAATAGATGAATCATGAAATTATCAAGCTGGTAAATAACTTCTGCCAAATGGAAGCAACATTTACTTGTATATAAAAAGTTAACATAACTACTGGTACATGTAAGTGCTTTCTTTGGATAATGTGATGAATTGCACATGTTTTTACTTATGCTGTCATGGAAAGGTAAATAAGAAAGAATTCCCTTTAGCAGTGAGTACCTGTCCATGTCATGTCCTAGTTTAATGACTTCACACCATTTTGAAACCAATCATCAATAATAATGTATTAATACTGTCATAACTAGTTCACTTCGGTTCCAATAAACATTAGCTACAATTTTATTTTATTTTATTTTTACTTTTTATCTTATGTATTTATTTTTTTGGGAGGGGGTTTGGGAGACAGAGGCTCACTCTGTTGCCCAGGCTGGAATGCAGTGGTGAGATCTAGGGTCACTCTAGCCTCCACCTCTCAGGTTCAAGCAATTCTCCTACCTCAGTCTCCTGAGTAGCTGGGACTACAGGTGTATGCTGCCACAGCTGGCTAACTTTTTGTACTAGTAGAGATGGGATTTCACTGTATTGCCCAGGCTGGTCTTGAACTCCTGAGATCAAGCAATCCACCTACCTTAGCCTCCCAAATTGCTAGGATTACGGGTGTGAGCCACTGCACCTGGCCAACATTAACTACAAATTCAAATATAAATGTAGTATATTATTTTCATGCCTTCTTGGACCATAAATGATGTATTTCAACGTATTTTAAATTCAAAAGTAAGAATGTAAAAGAAAAACCAAATATTGACTGAGTTGTTTCAGAATTTGTGATGGCTAATTTTATGTGTCAATTTGACTGGGATATTGTGTCCAGTTGTTTGGTGAAACACTTAGTCTAGAATTCGCTGTGAGGGTTTATTGTAGATGTGATTAATATTTATAATCAGTTGACTTTAAATTACTCTCACTAATGGAGGTAGGCTTTGTCCAATTGATAGAAGGCCTTCAGAGTAAAAACTGGGGCTTCCCAGAGAAGAAACAATCCTGCCTTATGATTATAACAGAGATCCTCTGCGAGTACTCAGCCAGTAGATCTATTCTGTAGATTTTAAACTCAAGATTATAACATCAATTATTACCTGAATTTCTAGCCTGCCAGCCTGCTCTACAGATTTTTGACTTGTCAGTCCCCATGGTCATGCAAGTGAATTCTTAAAAATTTCTCTCTTTCTTTAAAATAGGATACATATCTTATTACTTCTTTTTCTTTAAAGAAACCTGACTGATACAGGGCTCAATGCTTACCTAGGGACTACTGGTCATAGTATCATGTATAAGCAAAATATTATCCTTACTATTTATCAGAGGGACTATTTTTATATCATCTAAGCAGGGCTATTATACAAAAGCCTCAAGCCCAGAGCAGAAAATATGGCATTGGATTATGTTTTCCTTCTTTTTGAAAATATTGGTTTGGTGCAAAAGTAACTGTGGGTTTTACCATTGAAACTAGTAGCAAAAACCACAATTACTTTTGCATCAACCTAGTAAAAACTTTGAAGTGAACGTGAAGGTAATGCTAAGACTATATAAATGTGAGAATCTGTTATTAATAAATCCTAATAAAGGCACATGCAGGAGTAAAATTTTTGAGTATTGTCACTGATTTGTTTTAGATTTATGATAGGAACAAATCATCTGTAGAAATTTTATCATCTCTGTCCACAAAATCATTAGAAACTTATAAGATATGGGGAACTTGGCTATCCTTTCTACTGAACATTCTTAGTAAATTAGTAGGGTTGTTAAAATATATTAATATTGAGAGATTGCTGGCAAGATGGACAAATAGGAACAGCTCTGGCGTGCAGCTCCCAGCAAGAGTGACACAGAATGTGGGTGATCTCCGCATTTCCAAATGAGGTACCAGGTTCATCTCATTGGGACTGGTTAGATAGTGGGTACAGCCCAAGGAGGGTAAGACAAGGCAGGGCAGGGCAACACCTCACTCGGGAAGCACAGGGGCTGGAGAACCCATCTAGTAGCCAAGGGAAGCCATTAGAGACTTTTCCTGGCACCCTGGCACTCCGGCACAGATACTGCACTTTTCCCATGGTCTTCACAACCCACAGATCAGGAGATTCCCTTTGATGTCCACAACACCAGCGTCCCTGGTTCACAGCACAAAAACTGGGCAGCCATTTGGAAAGACACTGAGCTAGCCACAACAGTGTTTTTTTCCACACCCCAGTGGCACCTGGAATGCCAGTGAGACAGAACCACTCATTCCCCTGAAAAACGGGGAAGAATCCAGGGAGCCTAGTGATCTGACTAAGTGGGTCTCACCCCCATAAAGACCATAAGCTAAGACCAAGTCTTGAAATTCTCACAGCCGGCACAACAGTCTGAGCTCAACCTGGGACGTTCAAGCTCATAGTGGGAGGGGCATCTGCCATTGGTGAGGCTCAAGTAGGTGGTTTTAAACTCGCCTGTGTAAACAAAGTCACCAGGAAGTTTACACAGTAACTGGGTGGAGCCCACAGCAGCTCAGCAAGTCCTCTGCAGGTACACTGTGTCATTACTTTCTCCTTGCAGGACAGGGAATCACTGAATAAAGGCAGCAGCCTGTCAGGGACTTATAAATAAAGCCCCCACCTTCCTGGGACAGAGCACCAGGGAAAAGGGGTGGTTGTGGGTACAGCTTCTGCAGACTTAAATGTCCCTGCCTGGCAGCTCTGAAGAGAGCAGCAGATCTCTCAGCACAGCATTTGAGCTCTGATAAGAAACAGGCTGTCTCCTCAAGTGGCTTTCTGACCCCTGTGTATCCCAACTGGGAGATACCTCCCAGCAGGCTGACAGACACCTTATAAAGGAGAGCTCTGGCTGGCATCTGGCAGGTACTCTTCTCAGATGAAGCTACTAGAGGAAGGAACAGACAGCATTCTTTGCTGTTCTGCTGGTGATTACCAGGCAACAGGGTCTGGAGTGGACCTCCAGCAAACTCCAGCAGACCTGTAGCAGAGGGGCCTGACTGTTAGAAGAAAAACTAATAAACAGAAAGAAATAATTTCAACATGAACAGAAAGGATGTCCACTCAGACAGCCCATTCAAAAGTCACCAACTACAAAGACCACAGGTATATAAATTCACAAAGGTGGGAAGAAACCAGTGCAAAAAGGCCAAAATCTCCAAAAACCAGAATTCCTCTTCTCCTCCAAAGGATCACAACTCCTCACCAGCAAGGGAACAAAACTGGACAGAGAATGAGTTTGATGTATTCACAGAAGCAGGCTTCAAATCGTGGTTAAAAACAAACTTCTTTGAGCTAAAGGAGCATGCTTTAGTCCAATACAAGGAAGCTAAGAACCCTGAAAAAAGATTAGATGAAATGCTAGCTAGAACAACCAGTGTAGAAAAGAGCATACATGACCTGATGTAGCTGAAAAGTACAGCATGAGAACTTCGTGAAGCATACACAAGTTTTAATAGCTGAATCGATCAAGTCAAGGAAAGGATATCAGAGATTGAAAATCAACGAAATAAAGTGAGAAGACAAGATTAGGACAAAAAAAGAGTGAAAGAAATGAACAGTTTCCAAGAAATATGGGATTATGTGAAAAGAACAAATCTACATTTGGCTGGTGTACCTGAAAGTGACAGGGAGAATGAAACCAAGTTGAAAAACACTCTTCAGGATATTATCCGGGAGAACTTCCCCAACATAGCAAGGTGGGCCAACATTCAAATTCAGGAAATACACAGAACACCACAAAGGTACTTGTTGAGAATAGCAACTCCAAGACTCATAATCTTCGGATTCACCATGGTTGAAATAAAGGAAAAAATGCTAAGGGCAGTCAGAGAGAAAGGTCGGGTTACCAACAAAGGGAAGCCCATCAGACTCTCAGCATATCTCTCAGCAGAAACCTTATGAGCCAGAAGAGAGTGGGGCCAATATTCAACATCCTTAAAGAAAATAATTTCAACCCGGAATTTCATATCCAGCCAAATTAAGCTTCAAAAGTGAAAGAGAAATAAAGTTCTTTATGGACATGCAACTGCTAAGATATTTTGTCACCAACAAGCCTACCTTACAGGAGATCCTGAAGGAAGCACCTAAATATAAAAAGGAACAACGAGTACCAGCCACTGCAAAAACATACCAAACTGTAAAGACCATTGACACTATGAAGAAACTGCATCAACTAACAGGCAAAACAATCAGCCAGCATCAAAATGGCAGGATCAGATTCACACATAACAATATTAACTTTAAATATAAATGGGCTAAATGCCTCAATTAAAAGACACAGACTGGCAAATTGGATAGAGTCAAGACACTTTGGTGTGTTGTTGTATTCAGGAGATTTGTCTCACTTGCAAAGACACATATAGGCTCAATAAATAGATGGAAGAATATTTACCAAGGAAATAGAAAGAAAAAAAAAAAACAGGTTGCAATCCTAGTGTCTGATAAAACAGACTTTAAACCAACAGAGCTCAAAAGAGACAATGATGGGCATTACATAATGATAAAAGGATCAATGCAACAAGAAGAGCTAACTATCCTAAATATATATGCACCCAATAGAGGACCACCCAGATATATAAAGCAAATTCTTAGAGACCTACAAAGAAACTTAGACTCCCACACAATAATAGTGGAAGACTTTACCACCCCACTGTCAATATTAGATAGATCAATGAGACAGAAAATTAAAAAGGATATCCAGAACTTGAACTCGTATCTGGACAAAGCAGACCTAATGGAAATCTACAGAACTCTCCACCCCACATCCGCAGAATATACATTCTTCTCAGCACCACATCATACTTATTCTAAAATTGACCACATTATTGGAAGCGAAATGCTCCTCAACAAATGCAAAAGAACAGAAATCATAACAAACAACCTCTCAGGCCATAGTGCAATCAAATTATAACTCAGAATTAAGAAACTCACTTAAAACTGCACAAGTACATGAAAACTGAAAAACCTGCTTCTGAATGGCTGCTGGATAAATAATGAATGAAGGCAGAAATAAAGATGTTCTTTGAAACCAGTGTGAATGAAGACACAACATACCAGAATCTCCGGGACACATTTAAAGCAGTGTCTAGAGGGAAATTTGTAGCATTAAATGCCCACAAGAGAAATGAGGAAAGATTGAAAATTGACACCCTAACTTCGTGATTAAAAGAACTAGAGGAGCAAGAACAAGCACATTCAAAAGCCAGCAGAAGACAAGAAATAGCTGAGATCAGAGCAGAACTGAAGGAGATAGAGATACAAAAAACCCTTCAGAAAAATCAATGAATCCAGGAGCTGGTTTTTTAAAGTATCAACAACATAGGTAGACTGCTAGCCAGAGTAATAAAGAATAAAAGAGAGAAGACTAAAATAGATGCAATAAAAAGTGGTAAAGCAAACAGAAATAAAATCTACCATCAGAGAATACTAAAAACACCTCTGTGAAAATACACCAGGAAATCTAGAAGAAATGGATAAATTCCTGAACACTTACACCCTCCCATGTCTAAACCAGGAAGAAGGTGAATCCCTGAATAGATGAATAACAAGGTCTGAAATTGAGGCAGCAATTAATACCCTACTAACCAAAAAAAACCCAGGACCAGATGGATTCACAGCCAAATTCTACCAGAGATACAAAGAGGAGCTGGTAACATTCTTTATGAAACTATTCCAAACAATAGAAAAAGAAGGAATCTTCCTTAACTCATTTTATGAGACCAAGATCATCCTGATACCAAAACCTGGCAGAGACACAACTAAAAAAGAAAATTTCAGGCCAATATCCATGATGAATATTGGTGCAAAAATCCTCAATAAAATACTGGCAAACCAAATCCAACAGCACATCAAAAAGCTTATTCATCATGATCAACTCAGTTTCATCCCTGGGATGCAAGGCTGGTTGAACATATGCAAATCAAAAAATGTAATCCATCACATAAACAGAACCAAAGACAAAAACCACATGATTATCTTGATAGATGCAGAGAAAGCCTTTGAGAAAATTCAACAGCCTGGTATGCTAAAAATTCTCAATAAACTAGGTATCAATGGAATGTATCTTGAAATAATAAGAGCTATTTATGACAAACACAGAGCCAATATCATACTGAATGGGCAAAAATTGGAAGCATTTCCTTTGAAACCCGGCACAAGACAAGGATGCCCTCTCTCGCCACTCCTATTCAACATAGTATTGGAAGTTCTGGCCAGGGCATTCAGGCAAGAAAAAGAAATAAAATGTTACTCAATTAGGAAAGGGGGAAGTCAAATTGTCTCTATCGAGAGATGACATGATTGTATATTTAGAAGACCCCATCGTCTCAGCCCAAGATCTCTTTAAGCCAATAAGCAATTTCAGCAAAGTCCTAGGATACAAAAATCAATGTGCAAGAAAAACAAGCATTCCTATACACCAATAACAGACAAACAGAGAGCCAAATCATGAGTGAACTCCTATTCACAATTGCTACAAAATGGATAAAATACCTAGGAATACAACTAACAAGGAATGTGAAGGATTTCTTCAGGGAAAACTACAAACCACTGCTCAAGGAAATAAGAGAGGACACAAACAGATGGAAAAACATTCCAGGTTCATGATTAGGAAGAATCAATATTCTGAAAACGGCCATATTGCCCAAAGTAATTTATAGATTAAATATGATCCCCATCACATTACCATTGACTTTCTTCACAGAATTGGAAAAAAACACCTTAAATTTCATATGGAACTGAAAAAGACCCTGCATAGCCAAGAGAATCCTAAGCAAAAAAATCAAAGCTCGAGGCATCAGGCTACCTGACTTTAAACTATACTACAAGGCTACAGTAATCAAAAGAGCATGGTACTGGTACCAAACCAGAGATATAGGCCAATGGAACAGAACAGAGGCCTCGGAAGTAATGCTACACATCTACAACCATCTGATCTTTGAGAAACGACAAAAACAGGAAATGGGGAAAGGACTCCCTATTTTATAAATGGTGTTGCAAAAACTGGCTAGCCCAATGCAAAAAGATGAACTGGATCCCTTCCTTACATCTTATACAAAAATTAACTCTAGGTGGATTAAAGATTTAAACATAAGACCTAACACCTTAAAAACCCTAGAAGAAAACCTAGGCAGTACCATTCAAGACATAGGTATGAGCAAGGACTTCATGACTAAAACACCAAAAGCAATGGCAACAAAAGCCAAAATAGACAAATGGGATCTAATTAAACTTAAGATCTTCTGCACAGCAAAAGAAACTATCATTAGAGTGAACTGGCAACCAACAGAAAGGGAAAAAAAATTTTTGCAATCTACTCGTAACAAAGGGCTAATATCCAGAATCTACAAAGAACTTAAACAAATTTACAATTAAAAAAACAGCCCCATCAAAAAGTGGACAAAGGATATGAACAGACACTTCTCAAAAAAAGACATTTATGCAGCCAACAAACATATGAAAAAATGCTCATCATCAGTGGTCGTTAGAAAAATGGAAATAAAAACCACATTGAGATACTATATCATGCCAGTTAGAATGGTGATCAATTAAAAAGTCATGAAACAACAGATGCTGGAGAGGATATAGAGAAATAGGAACAATTTTACACTCTTGGTGGAGCGTAAATTAGTTCAGCCAGTGTGGAAGACAGTGTGGTGACTCCTCAATGAACTACACTAGAAATATCATTTGACCAAGCAATCCCATCACTGGGTATATACCCAAAGGATTATATATCATTCTATTACAAATACATGCACATGTGTGTTTATTGAGGCCCTTTTCACAATAGCAAAGACTTGAAGCAACACAAATGCCCATCAATGATAGATTGGATAAAGAAAATGTGGCACATATGCAGCATTGAATACTATGCAGCCATAAAAAAGGATGAGTTCATTTCCTTTGCAGGGACATGGGTGAAGCTGGAAACCATCATTCTCAGCAAATTGGCACAAGAACAGGAAGCAAAACACCACATGTTCTCACTGATAAGTAGGAGTTGAACAATGAGAACACATGGATACAGGGAGGGGAACATCACACACTGGGGCCTTTTGCAGGGGTGGGAGGCTAGAGGAGGGATAACAGGGAAGTGGGGAGTTAGGGGAGGGATAGCATTAGGAGAAATACCTAATATAGATGATGGGGTGATGGATGCAGCAAACCACCATGGCAAGTGTATACCTATGTTACAAGCCCAAGCCTGCACATTCTGCACATGTACCCCAGAACATAAAGTATAATAATAATAAATATATATATATTAATCTCTTCAACATTGTAATATTTGCTTAAATTTTCAATGCAAGGAAGAATTTCAGGATATTTTGAACAGTGACTAAGAATAATCAAACAATTTGTTATAGTTTTGTCTATTTGTAATGGGATAATAGACTAGAAGAGTGTTACATATTATTGAACACTTGAAACAATATTTACTACACAAATTCTTAATGGAAACAAAAATGCCAACAAAAATTTAATTTCTTGATTAAAGCACAAAAGAGGGCATGAAAATATTTTTCAAAACAGATGGCAGTGTGTAGGAATGTGAGAGAATGCATCCCCAGTTATATTTTCTAATCAACAAATTTGTATAGCACTTCAAAGTTTACAAATCACCTCACATACATTGTTTCTTATTTTCTTATGTACCTATAATGAGGAAGAAATTCACTGCACAGGAATTTTTTATAAGATTCCCTCATATAGGAAACTAGTGATGAATGGAAGTAGATAAAACCCAGGAAGTTCAACCCAACAGGACACTTGTCTGTACTTTACTCTTCAAGTGAAAACACTGGTATAGATTTAGGAGCAAATATACTGTCATTTTTCTTAAACAGATAGCATAGAATATAATTACAGGCAATATCAAGCACAGGAAATGAGATAATACGATTTTATGGTTTTTTTGTATTTTTTTCTATCTTAGTTTTCTTGGGGGGTAAATGATCTTGTATAATAATCGTACAGAAAGCTGTAAAGATCATTTTATTTGATGGCAATAGGGAAATATTAGGAGCCACGTGGTGCACATACTTACCCTTTATTTCTTTGAAACGATTTCTTAGTATTCACATAGAAAATTTCTCAAGCATTTTGAGCTGTATCCTCTAATAAAAGCCATTGTTCTTAACTTTGACTATCTTGAATACTAATTGTTTTGTTAAACTAGGTTTCTATCAAATTTGATATCAATACTATTATTTACCTGTTCATAAAAATTTAATAGACAATGACTGTTTTCCAAAGGTTAAAATATTAGCTACGAGGACAGGGCTTTGTATTGGCAACATTGCCTAGTAAACATTTTATTTATCCTGCAATTGTCTTTATGCCTTCTTTGTGTTCCTGTTCACAATTAACTTTCCAGTCACTGTAGTTAATTTTCCGGAATATTTTCACTTGTCAAAAGTCAGGTTGCAATGAATCTTTACTAATTTATTCAGCTTTGATGAATGGAAGCACACTAAATTTTTTTATATCAAAGTTTGCCAATTATCAAATTTAAGTTATTTAATAAAGTATTATCAAAAATTTTTAAATTTTATCTTTTTCCAGAGAGGCTACTTTGATGAGGTAATTCAAGGAAGACCATTCCTACTCCATACCCCACAGAAAACTTGCACTACATCATTAATTCAATTGATGATGGCAAGGCCTATTGCCTGCTATCATTCATTCCCAAAAATGGTTTAGTTTTTATAGGCTCAGAGAAATAGGCTACATCTATTATTATCCTTTTTCTTCTTCTCTATCTCTCAGGTTCACCATAGTGCTATGTCTATCATATCCTCCAAACATATCCTTAATGATCAATACAGAAAATATGTGCAAAATTTTGTATGAATATTAATTGTTAAATTTCCCGGTGATTATTAGATTTTAAGAGAAACATATAATATCTCTACTCCATCTCTCTATTAGTTTGTTCTCAAACTGCTATGAAAAAATAGCCAAAACTTCATAATTTTTAAGAAAAAGAGCTTTAATTGACTCACAATTCTGCATGGCTGGGGAGGCCTCATAAAATTTACTAGTATGGCAGAAGTCACCTCTTCACAGGGCAGCAGGAGAGAGAATGAGTGCCAGCAGGGGAAATGCCAAATGCTAATAAAACCATCAGATCTGGTGAGAACTTACTATGATGAGAACATCATGGAGAAAACCACCCCCATGATTCAATTACCTCCAATCAGATTCCTCCCACAACATGTGGGGATAACGGGAATTACAATTCAAGATAAGATTTGGATGGGGACACAGCCAAACCATGCCATTCTGCCCTGGCCTTTCCCAAATCTCATGCTGCCATTTTTCAGAACCAATACTGCCTTCCCAACAGTCCCCCAAAGCCTTAACTCATTCCAGCACTAACTCAAAAGTCCAAGTCTAAATTCTTATATGAGACAAAGTAAATCCCTTCTGCCTTTGAACCTATAAAATTAAAAAAATGAGTTAGTTATCTCATAGATACAACGGGGGTACAGGCATTGGGTAAATATACCAGTTCCAAATGGGATAAATTAGCCAAAATAAAGGGGATACAAGTTCCATGCAAGTCTAAAATCTAAGAAGATAGTCATTACACCTTAAAGTTCCAAAATAATTACCTTTCACTCTACATCTCATATCCAAGTTATGATCATGCAAGTGGTGGGCTCCCAAGGCCTTGTGCAGCTCTGCTCCTGTGGCTTTGCAGGGTACAGCCTCCTCTCATTGCTACTTTCATGGGCTAGTGTTGCATATCTATGGCTTTTCCAGGCACACGGTGCAAGTTGTCCATGGATCTACCATTCTGGGGTCTGGAGGACAGTGGCTCTCTTCTCATGGCTCCTCTAAGCAGTGTCCCAATGGAGACTTTGTGTACAGGGGTGTCCAACTTTCTGCACTAACCTACCAGGAGCACCTCTGTGCAGAAGGTTGGACCCCCCCACACAAAGTCTCCTACTGCTCTACCCTTCCAGAGGTTCTCCATGCCCACTCCACCCTGGCAGCAGACTTCTGCCTAGACATCCAGGCACTTCCATACATCCTTGGAAATCTAGGCAGAGGTTCCCAAACCTCAATTCTTGTCTTCCAAACACCTGCAGGACCAACACCATGTGGAAGCTCCCATGGCTTGGGGCTTGCACCCTCTAAAGCAATGGTCCAAAGTGTTACTTGGCCCCTTTTATCTATGGACGCATCAGCAGGGAAGCAGGGCACCAAGTCCTGAGCCTGCACAAAGCTGGGGCCTGGACCCAGCCCAGAAAACCATTCTTTCTTTCTAGGCCTCTGGGCCTATGATAGGAGGGGCTGGCATGCAGGTCTCTGACATGCCCTGGAAACATTTTCCCCATTGTCTTGGGGATTAAGATTTGATTCCTAGTTACTAATGCAAATTTCTGCAGGTGGCTTGAATTTTCCCCCAGAAAATGGGTTTTTCTTTCCTATCACATCATTAGGCTGCAAATTTTTCAAATTATTATGTTCTCCTTTGTCTTGAGTGCTTAATTGCTTTAGAATTTTTTCCACCAGATACACTAAATCATCTTTTTCAAGTTCAAAGACCCACAGATCTCTTAGGAGAGGGGCAAAATGCCACCAGTCTTCTTGCTAAAGCATAGCAAGAGTCAACTTTACTTCAGTTTCCAAGAAGTTCCTCATCTCCACGTGAGACCACCTTAGCCTGGACTTCATTGTCCATATCACTATGAGCATATTGGTCAAAATCATTCAAGTCTCTAGGAAGTTCCAAAAGTTTCCACATCTTTCTGTCTTCTTCTGAATACTTCAAAGTGTTCCATCTCTGCCTGTTAGCCAGTTCCAAAGTCGCTTTCACATTTTTGGATATATTT
Source organism: Cacajao melanocephalus (assembly GCA_963573385.1). Classification (NCBI taxonomy): domain Eukaryota; kingdom Metazoa; phylum Chordata; class Mammalia; order Primates; family Pitheciidae; genus Cacajao; species Cacajao melanocephalus. Next base: position 23,083 of record CAUYLG010050078.1, on the reverse strand, counting down.
ATGGTGACACAGACAGGCAGCATGGATATACTGCATAGAAGAGGGTGGTCCCTGGCAAGATCCACACCCTCAAGCCTGGGACCATGGCCCAAAGGGGGAGCATGTATTTTTGTTTTCCTGCCTGAATTTTGCCTTTTCCATAACCACACCGTCCTGCTCCACCCCCTATCCTGTATCCATAGAAACCCCAGGCCACTGGTAGAAAAGGAGAGAAGATAAAAAGCAGCTGGGTGTTAGAAGCAGCCTTCAGAGGGATGGCTTGACGACTTTGGAGAAGAGTATGGTTGGGCATGGCCAAACTCCAGGGAAAGACCGCATTTGCATTTCATCCACTTTCCAGCTCCCCTTCCCGCTGAGTGCCACTTCCACTGCTAAATAAAATCATTCACATTCACCACCCTTTAATATATTCACACAGCCTGATTCTTCCTGGATGTCAGTCAAGAGCTAAGGTACCAAGGAGGTGTGCAAAAGGCTATCACCCTCACCCTCCACTGAGCTTTTAAAGACTTAAGCCATCCATGGATGGCAAAGCTAAAAGAACACACTGAATTACATGCCCCCAGGGCTCTGGGGGTCATGGATATCCCCCAAATGCTCTTGCAGGGATGCACAGAGTTCTACTGCCAGAACCAAGAAGCACTTGTCTCAACCCCTGTACCAAATCACCTGCATGTTCCCCCTTCTGTGAGGAGTTGAGAGCTGTGGGCTGATTAAATGAGCCAACCCCTTTACGAACAAGTCCTGTGAAAGGGTCAAGAGAGGTATCTTGTTCTAATAGCAGTGCCCTACTCTCTGTGGTACCAATTTGCTGTATTAGTTTGTTCTCACACTGCTATGAAGGAATACCTGAGACTGGATAATTTATAAAGAAAATAGGTTTCATTCACTCATAGTTCTGCATGGCTAGGGAGGACTCTCAAAACTTACAATCATGGTGGAAGGCACTACATTACAGGGTGGCAGGAGAGAGATTGAGTGCCAGCAGGGAAATGCCAGATGGTTATAAAACCATCAGATCTGGTGAGGATTCACTCACTATCATGAGAACAGCATGGGGGAAACCACCCCCATAATTCAATTACTTCCCAACAGGTCCCTCCCATGACACATGGTGATTATGGGAACTAAAAGATGAGATTCGGATGAGGACACAGCCAAACCATATCACTCTCTATGACCAAAAATGATTCATTTTTCTACATGGCAAAAAAGGGAGTTTATTAGCACATTAAAGTAACACAATTCACCAAGCTAGTTAATATCTTTGTGAATTACTTATTGGAAATACAATAGTAAAAATCATAAGAGTGCCCATAAGGGCTGTACAGTAACCTCTGTCTCTTAAATTTCTACTTAGATAGAGAAGATAGCTATTGAGACAGCCCCATAATTTTTTAAATGCTTATATGTAGGGAGCTGGGTGTGGTTGCATACTCCTGTAGTGACAGATACTCAGAAGGCTGAGGCAGGGGGATTGTTTAACCCCAGGAATTCTAGGCTACAGTTTGTTAATATCACAGCTGTGAATTGCCACTGTACTCTAGCCTGGGCAACATAGCAAGACCCTGTCTCAAAAGTTCAAAAAACAACACAAAAACCCGAAGTATTTGTAATTAGACAAAAAGGTATAGTCTAATAAACATACTTATACATTATAAAATGCATTTATGTGATCAAATTCTACACTAAATTTTTTTCCAGTAGATATTTAATATATATATTTTTATATTTAATAAATCATTGCTAAAGCAAATGATTCCTCACTTCTGAAACACAAAAAATTTCTATTTAAACAACACTTTAAAGAATACCTTTTAAAGGCATAATTGAAATTCTTTTGTTAAATATACTCTCTATCTTGGTACACAAAAGTACTAATGTTCTAGACTAAGCTATTTTGTTTCTTAGTATTGCAAAAGAGTTGTTCAGATGGAACAGCCACATGAACTAATGGTTGTGGTTACACACTCCTGTAGTGCCAGATACTCAGAGGGCTGAGGCAGGGGGATTGTTTGAGTCCAGGAATTTTAGACTACAGTTTCCTAATATCACACTTGTGAATTGCCACTGTGCTCCAGCCTGGGCAACATAGAAAGACCCTGTCTCAAAAGATTAAAACAAAACAATATAAAACAAAAAAAGTATTTGTAATTTGTGACAAAATTCTGAAAATTTGTAACAATATTTTTTACTAGGGAAAAATGTTTGAGGATTTATAGTTTGCATGCATGGTACAGTGGCAAATGAAATGATTAGTTTGTTTAACACTCTACTCAAAGAGCCATCTCTCTGTAAAAGAAAATGCTGTGATATTGGACATTGTAGCTAAATATTTTGGTAAGTGCATAATACCGCCTCCTAAAATATGTGAATAATTACTGGGTTTACTATTTTCTTTGTTTGAACATATAATAATGCACTTTTGCTATATAATGTGTTCCTGACAGAGCACTTGTATTTCAGTGACAGTATATATTAAATTTTTTTTTACTTTGAAATGGGAATTTTTTATAATGATGTAACTTTTGGGAAATAAACAAATGTCCCAGAAAAGACACTGCATATAACATTTGGGTTTAATGCATGCGTTTTGCAGTATCCTAATACTTTAAATATTAGAATTGTTAATATATGTATTTTTATACCAAAGGAAGATTTTTATTTTGTTTTACTGAATACAAGAACCATATCTTTCCATAGACTGTCAACAATACTCAAGTGTAGAATACAATGGATCAAGGAACAAACCACAAGAAAACTAATTAATTTTCTCAGAAAATTTGTTCACAGTAATTTTTCTTCACAATATTTCCATGGTAGACAAGCGCTTGAACAGCAGCATTATTAAAATCTCCTACTCAGTGAAATGAAGCAACCCTTCAAATCTAGAATTGTATTGTTTATCACTTTTAGGTCTGTGGAAGACAAAAGGAATAGATTATTAATTTTCCCTTATAGTAAAAAGGTTTATTTAGAGGTGCTTTCTGACTGATATCTTCTCTAATACAAATTGAAACACTTAACTCTTTATACATATTGTAACATCACCTCAACTTATAATATCACCTTGGTTAAAATCATAGTCTTAAAAGTATTTGATAACCCTTAGGAATAAAATATTATTATGCTGGTAAGATACAGATATTTACACTCTATAACCTCAAGAACATGGTAAAATGAAACTGCTATTAATATATCAGACAAGTGCAGAAAGGGTCTTATTTAAATTGCAAAACATTTCCATGTTTATTTAATCTATAGACTGTTCTAAGAAAATAAGTTAATGAACTGTGTTAATCTTACTGAGGTCTATAAAAAGGGTTCAGGCTTTTCTATTAGTAGAAAAAATATCAGTCCCTTGTGCCTAGTTTTTCTCCTATTGGGATATTCAAGAAAAACAAATGGTGGTTTCAGCAGATTTAAAGCTATACATGGCATGAAGCTGATTTCTTTGGCACTGTAACAACATCTTCAAAAATTATTAAGAAATTCACCTAGAATCTACATCTGAAAAATCCGTGAATTAATTGCTAAGCTGTCATAAGATGTTCTTGAAACATTGTGGACTTAGTACTTTCACCTGATACGTACTAATTCTTAGGAAACTTTTTTGGATATTTCCCAGGAAAACTAGGAAATAAACCAGATGCAGTTTGTAGAACTTAGGCAAAGACCAATCAGATTGGATGCCAGCAGATTTGCTTTGGCACTTGTCAAATAATTAGCCCTGGATCTAATTCAGAAAAGCAGTGCAAGGAAGGCAAGAGTCACAGATCAACAATGTCAGCAGGCCTCTACTGTGTGCATTATAGATTGGAGCAGCAGGAGAGAGAACTTTAAATGGGAACTTTCCGGGGAGAGGGTCAGTGTAAAGAGTGAAGAGGACTGAAAAAAAAAACATACTGTGATTACATGATTTGACATCAGGATAGTGGGCTTCATTAAAAAGTCATAAACTCTGTAGCTTATGTTATGTTCATCAATACCACTGTACCTTAAGTTTCTTCATCTGTGCAACGGACATAGTATAATTATTGTAAAAATGGACATAAAATGAATTAAAAATTATTTTAAAAATGCATAAATGAATTAAGCAATAGAATAATGCATGGCACACACACACAAAATATGGAAGAGCTGATGGAAAGATGAGGATATAAAAAGAAAAATGAAGAATTTAGAAAAAGTAATTACAAGAAGTATTAACTTTTTGAAATATGTCATGACTCAAAGAGAATAATAGAAGTTTCCACTTGACCTTGATACAATGTCCTTGTAGAAGGCTAGGCACATGTTATTTGCTTAATAAATAAAAATAATTCTAACTCACAACTTGATATCAAATAAGTTTTAAAAAATCACATAAATATACTTTACTGGGAGATAAATTTCAGATTAAATCTAAAACAAGCAAGTGATTGGACAAGAAAACGTAAATGATAATCATGGCAATGAAAAGTAAAAGTGAAAGCAGATGTGTAGCTGAAAGAACTTTGGTAGTGAAAAGGGAAAAAATAAAATAGTGTTGCTTACTGATACCCTTACCTGACAAACGGTAGAGCAAAATAAAGTTTTCAAACATTGATGGAGTTTCAAGAATATCATTTACAATAATAAATATAACCAATAGAAAAATAATAACAAATATATTAAAATTCCTAATTTAAAGAGAGCAAATTTTGAAAATAGCAAAATACTCATCATTCCTATGGAGTCAATAGATACAGCTTTGATTTCTGGTTTATCATAAAATGATGGCAGTGTAACCTCAATTCAATTATTCTCACAAAAAAATATAATTCACATCTTCATCATAACTATGAGATGGATAATACCAAGAACTTCAAACTACCTGTACATTTGAAAAATAAACACACAAATTCACCAGGAACAGCTTCAGATTGCACACCTAGCTTTGATGGAACACAGATATAATAACTTCAGAAAGATAGATTTCATGCTGAATGCGGAGTACTGAGAGCAAATTTGATGTCTGATACATCAGAGTGATAGCTATTGAGAAGTCAAAAGGGAGAACTCTGAAAGGTTGTGGGACCTGTGCTGAGAAGGTGCCACTTCTTTAGGATAAGGTGGTAACGTAGAAGGAGGAATCCTCTCTGGGAGATTTGGTGGTAAAGAAAAAGAAAGAGAAAGAAAAGAAATAGCTGGAGGCCATTATCCTTAGCAGACTAACACAGGAACAGAAAACCAAATGCCTAATGTTCTAACTTATACATGGGAGCTAAATCATGAGCACAGGGACACATAGAGGGGAACAACACACATTGGAGCCTTTTGGAGGGTGAAGGATAGGAGGAGGAAAACGATCAGGAAAAATAACTAATGGGTACTAGGCTTAATACTGGGTGTTGAAATAATCTGCATAACAAACCTCCATGACACAAGTTTACCTATGTAACAAACCTGCACTTCCACCCCACAACTTAAAATAAAAATTGAAAGAAATAAATAAATGATCCCGCTAAAATACAAGGAAATTGTAAATTCATAAGTCACAGTCTTTATTAGTTTTCTATTGTATTGCTTCTATAACAATTACCATATCTTGGTAGCTAAAACAAGAAGTCTGAAATCATTTTCGCTGGGCTGAAGTCAAGATGTCAGCTAGACTGCTTCCTTCTGATGGCTCTAGCGAAGAGTCTCTTTTTGGCCATTTTAAGCTTCTAGTGATTGCCTGAGACCTTGGCATATGCTCCTTTCTTTTCTTTTCAAAGTGTTTTACTCAAATCTCTGTTTCCATCATTGCATGGCCTTCTGTCTCTGATCCTCCTGTTTCCCCCTTAAAAGGACCGTTTTGATTATATTGGGTCTACTTGCATAATCCAGGATAATAGCCACATCTCAAGATTCTCAAATTAATCGCAAAACCCCATTTTGCCATATAAAGTAACATTCATAGTTTCCAGGGATGAAAACATGAACATATTTGGGGCCCATTATTCAAAATTACAGCATTGTCTCCCTACCCAAATAAAAGAACATCGTAAATTTAAAGAAACTGCACTTTTCTATGCCAGCGGAAGAGGGCAGTCTTGAACTCAGAAACCTAGTTAGACCCCCACTCTTTCTTTTATGAGTGAAATAACTGTTATTGCTGGTCCCTGGGGAAATAAAATTGGGAAGTGAACAGAAAGTGGAAGACAGCATTGATACAATGCTTCAGAAATAAGAAAAACTCAGAAAATATTTCAAATTATGAAATTTCATTCACCAAACATAAATTCAAGGCATCAAGACAACTGCATTAACATTCCAACCAGAATAAAATATAGTTGAAGATTTGTCAGATAAGAAAAATGTCTTAAATTTGGAATTCAAAATCAGGACAGAAATGTATGAAAAACAACGATATAATACGAAAATTAATGAAACTCAGGAAAGAATCTTGAACAAAAACACCGCATGCATATATAATGAGGGGTAAAGAAAATCTATAATATATTCAATTACAGCACCTGAAAGAGAAAAGAAAACAACATAAAATAAATAAAATGTAATAATAAAATCAATCTAAACATCAATCTACATATTAAAAGGAATTATTAAAATAAATTAATAAGAAATCTAAGGAATTTGGTCACATAAAGAAATATAATATATAAAATAAACATACAATAAATGTAACAAAATAAGATGGTAGCATTGTAAAAAAAACCTATTAGTGATATAAATTAATGTAAATGGGTTTAACTCACTTAAAGAAGATTTTTAAAATGGCTCACAAACAAAATACAACCCTGAGCTGTGTAAAAGAGTCCTAAAATAAATGAACACAAGCCTAAAAATAAAAGGGCAAATATGTACTCAGGAGAAAAGTTTGAACATCAAGAAAGCAGAAGTTGCATTCCAAATATCAGACAAAGGAATTCAGAACAAAAAAAGAACTAATATGATAATTCAATATTTGGAAAGCCCCCATTCACAAAAGTATAACAACTACCAATATCTGTACATAAAATAACAAAACATTAATCTTCATAAACAGAAACTACAGGAGACCCAAGAAGAAATAAACATAAAACACTAACAGGAGAGTTAAATGCAGCACTCACAGTTAAATATAGGTCAAGTGAACCAAATAATGAGGAAAATAAAATAGTAAACAGCATAATCCTTAACATAAATGTTAAAGTGATGTCTCAAACATTTTACCCTATAAGAAAGAATATATCTTCTGCTCAAGCACACAAAGAGCTTTACTAAAAAATGGTTCAAACATTACATTTTAAAACATCATTAAGTTGATGCCATAGAGAAATTACAAATAGTTTCAGATAAAATTATATAAGAAGGCTACAAATTTAAAATGAAAATTCAAAAAAGCCTTTCCATCTGGCAATTTGTAAACTTTCTATTGAAAATCTCCTAAATGAAAGTGAGAAATATAAATCCAAACTGTAGAACTTGTAAAAATGATAATATAAAGTTTATATCAATGGAATACATTTTAAGGAAGTAGACATTATCAATTCAAATTAAAGAATGCACATGCAAATCAACTCAACAAGGTAGAAAAAACATAAGGTAAATCAAAGGGAAACACAAGATAGAGTAAAACAGATCTAAAAGAAGAAACTGATGAGACAATAAATAAAAAGATTATGAGCAATCAACAAATCAAAACGTTTATTAAAATTAATGCAATGGGCAAAATAAACTGGAAAAAACAGATCTTCAAAATAAAAGATTACAAAGGAAAACTAAATATTGCAAAAGAAAATTAACAAAACCAGATATTTTATACAAATTTCATTAAAAATTTTTGGAAAATGTTGCTGAAATGCATAATTTTTAAAGGAAAATACATGGATTGTGACTACATGGATTATCTTCAAATTTGACTGCATTGAGAAAAAATTAAACAGAAAAGTTCTATAGAAGATATAAGGAAAATTATTAAAATAAACCCTACAGAAATGTACCAGGTTCAGATGATTTCATTGGGGATATTTAGCAGCATTTAGCAACAAGGCCAAAAAATTGTATTGTCACATAATTGTTCTAGAGTATACATAAAGTTGATACCTAAACCTGATGAATGAAACCCTCAAGGGAAAATTATACAGAAAGCTTAGTAATGAATATTGATGCAAAAATTATAAATACAACATTAGCAAACAGAATCTAATATCATATTCAGACATTAATACATCATGGTAAAACCTGTCATCATTCTTTATGTTTGCTTTTTTTCAGAGTTGTTCAATGACTCTTGCACAGAGTCTAAAATGCTTCTTTATGTTCACTGCCTCTACAAAGGATTCAGACAAATGAGTCAAAGACAAAGACATAGTGAAGTCATCCTGAATGACATTTGAACAGTAAGCTTAGATATCACTGCAAATGAAAGCTTTCTCAAAGAAAGTCAGTAACAATATTAAAGATCTGAACCATCCCTGATGTACTCTGCTGTAGCTTTGACCCAGAGCACCTCAAAGAGAGGATTGAAAAAAAGAAAGAAAGAAAGAAAATACCTTCACATTTCTTGGCAAATACTTATTTCAGAATCCAACCAAACTTAGAGATTTTGAAGAATGTTTGTTCTGGAATTGTGATGTCTGTCGAGGAAAGATTCAGTTGATTTCTGCCTTACAAGCGTATTTGTGTTAGTACAAAGGCAGGAAGGGATTGAAGTTACCTCCTAAATTTTGTTAATGAGAGTAAATCTACTACAGATCAGCTGATTTTCAAATTGTGAGGGAGCTACCAATTGATTTGCTTTCAGAATGTTCACTGTAGTGATCTGTCATTAATCAATTAAACATGAAAATCGGTTATGGTATTGCTTGTCATGGTTAAACAATTGCCACTAATTAAAAGTTTTAAACCTGTTTGAGTCTTCACTTATAATCATTAGTATAGACTTTTTTTCTAGAACTATGAGAATTCATTATTTTCATGACCTTGAATTTTTTGTAGATTAGGAGATGAGCTCTCTAGCTAACTTGAATTAGTTTAATAATTTGTGTTATTTACATAAAATACTCATTCTCCCATCATCTAGTTGATCCTCTTGATATGCACAGATTTTCTTACCAAACCCTCTTCTTCCTCCAGTGCTTTAGGATTACATCACTGCAGCATTAGGGTACAGAAAAGTTTATCTCTCAAGCACAGTATGGTTTATATTATATTAATTTACTGAGCTCAAATGTTATTCTCTTTTTACTCTAAATGTAATATGGATTCCAAAATATATTTTCTTCCATGTACACCTTACTGGTTTTCTGATCATAGCTGTTTCTCCATTTTCTCATTGTTTAATATTTGCTCATAAGACAGTATGCTTTGTGCATGTTTCATTACTTAGTGAAGTTTAGTTAACCAATAACTATGTTATTTCTTTTGTGGAGGGGTGGAAATGATGAATGCTTTGACTCTTTTTTCACTCAATTAGATTGACTTATTTGGGATATATTAAATCTTTTTACCATTGTGCAGCAGAATAACAATATGGCGGCAGAGATTGGTAATTACCTATTCAATATTTATTTTCTCTTTATGGAAAGGCAGAACTCCAATTTAGGGGGAGCTTCCCACTGAAAGCTATGTTACTTCCTTAGGGGTTATTGTCGATGAGATGTAATTCACTAGACAGGGCTTTAGGAAACCCCTTTAAAAGTAGGCTGTCTTTTGTCTCATGGTCATCTGTCATCACCTTCTCTTTTCCTATGTAACTTTCCTAGAATAATAATGGGATGCTAAAAGTGGAGAATCATCTTCTGACATGTATAGTCTGAAGACGGCAAACAAACAGTAGAAGGTACCTGGGACAATGAAGATATAAAATCACTGTGCTAGCCTTGCACTGCCTTCCTCTGAACTCATTAAATGAGGAGGAAAAACTAATTTGTTAAGGAAAGCTTTGTGTGTATGTGTTTGTCTAATAATTTTCAGTAAAATGCAGTTCTAACTTCTGTAAATAACTTTGATTAAATGTTGTCAGTATACTGATAATGCCAGTGTATACTTGGTAATCATAGAGTAAAAATAATTACTTTACATTGACTTAGTATCATATGACATTAGCAAATACTTGAAATTTTCATACAGAAAAAGATACACGGAAATGGATATCTATAGGAAATAACTTTATTGATGTATGTTGTACAAAACTTTTATTTTCAAGTGTTTGAATGTTTTGTTTTTTTTTTCTGAAATATCCAGGATGATATCACTGGTCACTACAAACAAAGGGATACAATCTAATTATTATTGATTTCTTGAAGTATTCAGACTAAAAAGTCAGCTAAACCTTCCTAATTTAAAAACTGTTTTGGCATCGTGTAGATATACTGGGTATATATGGTATTACAGAAAATAATGATAAAATATTTTTAAATGACTCTACATTGAGAGGATATTGGAATCTGCAGTCATAAAATTCTATCATATTTTAAAATCTATGACAAGAGACAAAGCTTGGCATTTATTATCCTTCTACCAAGAGCAAAATTTACTCTTAAGCACCTCTGCTTAACCAACCTTAAAATAATTTAATTTTGGTCATTAATTCCTTATTAAAGTACTAAATATAACAAAAGAGAGATTTTATTGAATTTTAAGAAACCTTTTGATTAATTCTGGACTAAGAAGATTCCTGCCTCATCTTTTCTTTGGCATAAGAATGTTATTCTTTCTGATTATGTAAGGTTTGCTACATTGAACAAATGAGGACAGAGGGAAACAAAATCTTTGCTTTTAAATTTCTAAGCAAGGTTTCAGGCCTCATTCTGCTGTTCCTCCAGAATTTTCCAAGTTGAGTTTATGTAAACTTTAAGTGCTTTACTATGAGATATATAAGTAAGCACTTAAGAAAATGTATTTCAAGGCACATGAATTGTCCCTGGGTCTAACTCCCCATCATACTTATGTTAATTCGAAGAACATTATATTAATAAATGAGCATTTTAAAATGACACAGGTGAACTATCACATCATTAATCATTTATGGTATTGCTTTCAGTATGCTCTTGAGGCACTCAGAATAGTGTCTGTGTCTGGTGTGCAGTGTTCTAGCTCTGGTTCTGTGTGTATAATAGCTTTGGGAACTTGAGAGAGACTGATAACTTTTGGGTTTAGTTTCCAAAGAGGAAAATAATATGTTGACCTATATAGTGTTTAATGTTTCTCCTATATCTGAAAGCCAATGAACTTTATGTTCAAAATATTGTTCTATTTTTAATATGTTTTCCTTCCAGGCCGTGTTTGAGTTTCATCAGTTATCTCACATTTCCACGTTATAGCTTGAGCCAGAAGGGAGGGCATAAAGAATGTTGACTTTGGTATCAGCAGATCAGAAAAGAAGTGGACTGCATCACAGTTTTACGGCGTACTCCCCGTGCAACCTTTAATAAAGCAATTAACCTTCAGACACTCAGTTTTATCATCTACTCAATAGAGATTACTATTCCTCCTGATGTAAACAGTGAATGAGATAATTTTCGAAGGCACCTAATAAAGTGGATGGCACATTATATGAAGTCAATAAATATTAGGCTAATTATAATTTTACTTTAAAAACACAGAGATAAACTCTGACATGGAATGGTCGTTTATTATGATATATTGATGGTAGCTCAAATAACTTTATCAGATTCCAGGACAGCAGTAATCATGTTTGTTCATAAGATGTGAGCATATTGACTTATGTTTGTCCTTAATAATGTTTACATACTGAATTTGAATAAGATAACAAAATAATTGTACTTAAAAGAATAAGTGGAAGTGGAACACTTCTTATATTTTGATGGAGGAAAGTCTTAGTAAAAGTCTGGGTAAATCAAGGATTTAGGGAGCACAGGAAGGGAATTTCTAAAGGATCAGTCCATGTTGGGGCATTTTAAGAAGACCTATGTTAGCAAGAGTTGATGAGGCAGAAATCAAAGTGGAAGGAAATAAATCAAGTTAAGCAGGGAGCACTAAAAATGAAATTTTCCTGTGTTATTTCTGGTTAATCAAATGGGTTTGGAGTTTACATTAGAGGATGGGGAAGTTGTTCTTTAGTGTCTCTTGAGGCTTAAATTCTATACTGTAGGGAATCTATGAGCCCCACATGTTGGGTGCCAGAAGGTAGGGAACCAGCCCTACATCACCTATGGATACCCCATATTTGGTGGTGACAAAGGAATGAGAAAAAGACAGATTAAGAGAGATGGTTGGACCAGGGCGGCCGTCACTCTTACTTTGGAGGAGACAGTGAAGGCCCTGAACTCTGATCATCCACATGATTTATTGGTTGCAACCACTTTGATCTATATGGTAGGGGTGGAGTGATGGTGGGGAGATGATGATGGTGGAGTGAGTATCATTCTAAAGATTGATAGCAGTGGTAGTTTGGAAATTTCACAAAACAAGAACATGTGGTTATCTTTTACTTATTATCTTTGTGCAACTAGTGGAACTCAGGCCTTACAAGGAGCCTACAGGTCTGGCTATGTCATAGTGCTACAAAGGGGTTTTACATCCTTGAGTACAATGTTTATGATAACAGAGCCTAGGTCACCCTGCACAGACACATGAGGCATGGAGAGGCCTTCCTCTTCAGAGGCCTTCTGTGGCCTTCTGCAGTTTGTTGTTCCTTGTTTATATGTTACTCATAACCAATTTATGTAGGCACTCTGTAAGTCCTTTCTCCTTTGCTGCGTTTTCCAACACTATACACATTTTCATGAATATAAACTGTAATCAATGTATGGTTTTCTTGTTTTTTTCTACTAATGTCCTCTAAAATTGGATGACATTAAATACCACATTTAAATTAGAGGCCTTGCGCACTGGCTCACTCCTGTAATCCCAGTGCTTTGCGAGGCTGAGGTGGGAGGATCACAAGGTTAGGAGTTCGAGACCAGCCTAGCCAACGTGGTGAAACCTGACTCTACTAAAAATACAAAAAATTAGCTGGATGTGGTGACAGGTGCCTGTAATCCCAGATACTCAGGACGCTGAGGCAGGAGAATCGCTTAAACCTGGGAGGTGGAGGTGGCAGTGAACCAAGACTGCGCCACTGCACTCCAGCCTGGTGACAGAGAGAGACTTTGTCTCAATAAATAAATAAATAAATAAATAAATAAGCTATTTTTAATTTTTTGCCATAATGTGTCTGTTATAATATCAATGAGTTATTGATGAGGAAGATTTTTAAGTCTTAGGTTAATCTGTGCTCATTGTTACTAAATCTACTTCTTAGCTGAGAGACTATATTAATACAATTTATGTTAATTATTATAATTATCTATGATTTGCAAGCTAAATATAGACCTCTACATTGAAAAGATTTATCTTGCTCATTGGTCAACAAACATCAACAGAGTAATAGAACCAATATTTTTCAAACTTACCTCTGTAGTTTATAATGATGACAAGATATGCTAAACCAGCTTTTCCTGCTCTTCTAGAATATGTTAAAGTCATTTCAGTGAGTTACTAATGCATCATAGTAAACTACTGTATTCTACATCAGGGTCTGTCTGTGTGTTTTAATATCAGATTTGGCACCGATGAGTACTAGTTCAATATCTTTTTTTCCTTCAATTATGGTTACTGTTTTTATTTTTATGTCTGAAACAGTTATCTATTCTCATTTAGTTGTATTAGAAGATTCATGATCTTAAACAGATCTAAAATAGAATTTTTATATTGCTTATATATTCAGCTGAAGTTAGATCAAATATTGACACTGAGAGGCTTTACGTTTTATTTTTATGCATCTTCATGCTTTTATATAGATAAAAGTTTTGAACAGTGTTTTTTGTGAAGTATATATATTTCACAAAATCAAGAGTATATATTGTATATAATTCATAAAACCATGACAATAACCATTAAACTCTTTATGTTCTCAATTACATGCCTATGAGAGACTAAATATAGAAACAATGGTCAAAGTATATATAAAAATATGACTAACTTACAATCTGCAGCAACCAACTCAGGAAACCATCCTGTTATCGATAAGTCAGACTTGTAGCAAATCAAACCACTGTCTCTAGGAGACAAGCTGGATAGCCAAACAAAAGCCCTTATAACAATGGGACCCAAATGGCCGGGACTTGATCAGTAACTGACAATTTCCTTAATTTTTGTCCCTATTTCCAACTTAGTGCCAACCAGAAAAAGCCAAAAACACACCCCTCACCAATGATGCCCCATTTCTATTTAACTTGCCTACAGCTTCCAAATGCCAACATCCTCGTATTAGAACATACATAAGCCTTTCCTTTTTTTCCACCATGAAGTTTTCCCACTCTTCTGCCTGCCTTTGACTCACTGCAAAATGGAAAAGAGTGATGGTGGACTCCCTTGCTACAGCAAGCTCTGAATAAATAGCCTATGTCTGTTTTCAATTGCTTGTTTTTTGTTTATTTCCACAATTGCCTAACCTATGTATAATGAATTTAGTTTAATATATTCAGTGTGACCTTTTTTATGTATTAGACTTTGTGCCAGAAACCATAGTTATCACAATGAACTAGTTAAGTGAAATTCATGCCTTCACTAAATTTACAATTGGCAAAGAAAATGAGCAGATAAATACAAAATATTAGCATCATGGATTAACTGTGAAGACTGAGCTAGGTTGTTATGGGAACACAGAGTAAGCTGCAAAGAGGAAAGATTCTGTAGCTAAAAGACAATAGTACATATCTAATATGTTTTTACTATAAACATTTAATAAATTATTTAATAAATGAAATCAGTTATGCGTATTATTTCTAATTAATTCATTTATTTACAAAAGGATTGTCCTTTTCATCATTATTGCTCAAAATACTTCCAATATACATTTCTAATGCCTTCAGATTTGCTTTTATGCTGATATATATTCAGCTCAGCAAATCTTTCTTCTTTTGGGCTAATGAGCTTAGACACTCCCTTGATGAGTATTTAATAGAAGTTTCCTTTTAAGTTCTCATATGTTTTTGACTTTATACATTGATCAAATGGAAAATTTTGCTAATTTAGATTTGGTAATTAGAATTACCCAACTGTCTCACACTTAAGTAAGAGCACTTAATTTCAGTTTATAAAATAATCTCTGCAAAAAATTTGGGCATATTATTACACAATAAATTGCTTCTCCTCTTGAGGCTAATATAGGATAGTAGCTATCCTATCCAGTGTATTGGTAGATTTCTGAAATATTTTTGAAATCCTAACTCTATCCAAGTGTTCAAATATTGTTCATCACTACCTGTACCTTAAAATTTTGAATTGTATCTGTAATTTGTAGCTAAAATATTATTGTGCCAAATTCATAAACTGTTTTTTAACAAGTTGACTAAAAATGAACTGCAGAAAATCTGTTTGTTCTTCTTCAATGACTATTATAATTTTTTCTATTTTCTTATTAGTACATGAACAAGTGAGTTGTAACTTCAATTGGATCATGTGACATTTTTAATAAGGAGCAAAGCTTACTTTTTTATTTAACTTATCTCTACTGATCAACTATAATTCCTCACACTTAGTTAGTAGTTATTAAAATTTGGGGATGTGCAAAATGCCTTGGAAGCAAAGAGGAATATATGACTATCTCCAGTTGAAAGAATTCTGATAAGTTTATAAAGAAAGCTGGACTTTGAATTTTAAGTACGATTTTGTAAAAGAGAATAAAAAGACAAAATATTTTCCCAGAAATATAATTTCTGGCTATCTCCTGACTATACAGTTATAGAATAGATAAACAGAGTACATACACCCCCCCCACACACACATGCATACATTTATACACTCAAAGATGGATATTTTTAAATTAATGGTGAAACCTACAAAAAGTAAATAGAATCACTTAAAGGATGAAAACAAATTATAAATACCAAGCCAGGTAAATCATATGATGATGAACACTGGGTCATTTTGGAGTACATATTTAGAGCCAAGTAACTAAATAGCTTCTGCAGATTGATTTTTGGCTGTGGTCTGATCATGGCAAAACTGAAAAAAAAAAAAAAAAAGCCTAAAAAAAGTATTCAGCTCTCAGGAGGATAAGATTCAAAAGCTATTTCTTAATCAATTTCTAAAGGATGTAATAAAGACAATAAAGAAATGTAATAATCAAAGAGGTAATAGCAAATATTTTTTCAAAATAGTTGACAAAGATAAATATGCATAATGAAAATTTTCTAGTCATATAGTAAAATTTTAAAGATCAATAGGAAACTTTAAAAATAATTAGAAACAAAAGAGAAATAAAACTATTCTAGTAAAAGTTGACTTCTCAAGGGCACCAGTGGAATCCAGATAGTAATGAAAATACTGTAAAAAATCTCAGTCAAATAAAATTGTGTATTTAGTAAAACTATTTTTTTTTTCAAAAATAAAGAGGGAAAAATGAACAATTTACAATCAAGGAACCATATGAGAAATTCTTAAATAACTTACTTTGATAGTTAGGAGCTGATTCTAGAAGGAAGGTTGAAAAAAGAAGAAACGATGATTAAAGATAATGATAAATGCATGTATATGTTTAAACAAATATATAGTGTATATAAATATACTTGAATAATGTCTAATTTTAGTTGATTAGAAATACATTAAATACTGGGAATTATAGAATTTAAGCAAAGTGAAAGAAATGTGATTGACATTTGACATTATAGTAGCTTGTGATCTTTCTACGTCTTGAGAAGAGAGTATATTATTAAGAGAAGACACTGTAAAGCTAACATTGAAGGTTATCATTTCAATGGCAACTACCTGAAAAATGGAAAGAAAATGCATATCTTCTTAAGCAGTAAAAATGAGAACTAGGTATTAGAATTTGAAAAAGTAGATCAATTTGAAAGTGTGCAATACATCAGAAAACACCCACATGATCATCTCCATAAATGCAGAAAAGGTTTTTGTTAAAATCCAATATCCCTTCATGTTAAAAAACCCTCAACGAACTAGGCTTCAAAGGTACATACCTCAAAACAATATGAACCATCTGTAACAAACCTACGGCCAACATTATACTGAACAGGCAGAAGCTGAAAGCATTCCTCTTGAGAACTGGGACAAGAACAGGATGCCCACTCTCATCCCTCCTTTTCAACATACTACAGGAAGTCCTAGCCAGAGCAATCAGGCAAGATAAAGAAATACTACACATTTTTACAAACCTAATAATAAAGTTTCAAAATATATAAATACCACACAATTGCAATGAAATATAGATGAATCCACCATGATATTGGAACACTTTTATATATATACTAGTATTTTATCAAGCAGGTATATATTTATTAAAAGTGTAGAAGAGCAATCAATAAATATAACTGCCATATAGAAACTTCTGCCACTTAGTACAAAATAAACATTTTAAACCATGCACAAACTAGTTATAAAATTAAACATATGTCATGAATTAAAATATGAGCCAAAGAATTTCAAATAACAGATTTTATACAGAACAAAGTTTCTTACCAAAACAGAATTTTTATAAATCAAAAACCACAAAAAGATGAAAAAATACATCTTCATAAATTTACATGTCATGTCATATACCTTTCTGAATAATATTTGAGTCCAGATGAAATAAAAATGGAAATTAAACTAACACAATTAATATTCTACTTATCAAACTTGTGAGATGTTGGTAAAGTAGTAGTTGGAGGTAAACTTATAGTCTAAGATACATATATTAAGAAAAAGAAAGACTGAACAAATAAACTAAGCATTTGCCTTATGCATTTAGAAAATAAACGCTAATGTATACACCAAGAAAACAAAGTTTAAGAAAAATAAGTAATAAAATAGAAAATCAAGATATAACAAGGACTATATATACAACGACTATATATAAATTAATTTTTAAAAGAATGCACAGGTGTTTAATAGAAAAAACTGCAACTCTGATAATAATTATAGAAAACTACCTGTATAAATGGAGAAGAGATATTATGTACAAAATGGAGCAACAAGAAAAAACAAATGTTAAAGAAAAATTGCATCAGTTATTATGGAATCATTGCACTTTTCTCTCTCCATTTATCTATTTCAAAACATTAATATTAAGAAGTCTAGCTCAATAAAATTCATTTTCCTTGTAAATACAAATAGTATTAATAAAACTAAATTAAAGAGATAAGTTGGAATTATACACACAATTGGAGACATTACACTGTTTTATCTTTGGAAGTATAAACTAAATGATTTAGCCCTAAGGATTTGTGCAGCCACATGAGACAGATTGACTGCATTTTGAAGGTGACAATACACGTCACTGAAAAAAGTCAATTTTTTAATTTATAACATCTTATAGAAAATTAATTAATGGGATTAAATTAGGTGAAATTTCTGCATTAATGCCCTTTAAATTTTGATATCTCCCTTTCTATTCATATTTAGTATGGATTTTGTTCTTTAAGTACATAACTGAAGACAGCAGTACTGTTTCAACACAAGTTTTAACTTGTGTTAATGAAGTGGGAAGAAAGAACTTCCCATAGACACAGACATTCCTTTAAAAGATTTTCTTGCAGAGGATAAGTGCCAGTTATACTCTCTTTACACTGGTAACAAATTAGAATTATATGTTACTTCTCTTTGATTTACCTTGCCGTATTATAATAATTGTTAGGATGCTAATTAGCAAATTGTGAGTTTGTTCACAAGTTTAATGTATTTTGGATTTTTTAAAGTACAGGAACAAATTAGCATGACATATGACACACAATCACCATTAACAGGATAACAAACAAAAGAAAATAGATAAGTATGTACATAATTGAAGTTACTATTTTACCTTATTTTTGGAGAAGAAGGATAAAGATTGATCTACTCTTAGTGGAAACTTTCATTAAGATAGGCAATGTACTAGGCCCTTCTGATATGGTTTGGCCCGATATGATTTGTGTCCCCATCCAAATCTCATATTGAATTGTAACTCCCATAATTTCCATGTGTCATGGGAGGGACCCTGTGGGAGGTAATTGAATCATGGGGGCAGGTTTTTCCCATGCTGTTTCTATGATAGTGAGTAAGTCTCAAGTGATCTGATAATTTTATAAAGAGCAGTTTCTCTGCACATGCTCCCTTGCTTGTCACCATGTCAGACGTAACTTTGTTCACTCTTCACCTTCTGCCATGATTGTGAGGCCTTCCCAGACATGTGGAACTGTGAGTCTATTAAACCTGTTTTTCTTTAGAAATTACCCAGTCTTGGATATGTCTTTATTAGCAGCATGAGAAGGGACTAATACACCTCCTGAAGGTTAAATTGAAGTGAATTGAATTGGCCATTACTATGAGAAAGGTAAATTATTTTTATTTTATTAAGGGTATTTTGCATTTTTGATTCACTGATAATATATACCATAAACACTTTGTGAGTGAACAATCTAGAGACTCTTAGCCTACTCGCATGAAGACTGTGCCTGCTGTAATTATTTATTTAAGGTAGATTAATGAAGCACACTTTTCATGTTTTATGTAAAGCTGTTAAATGTCCTGTAGAATACAATTTATGCTATTCTACTAAAACTAAATTTTTAGAAGAGTAAAATCAGATCAGTTTTTTAACACTTTTATATGCAGTCAAAGATACCTGGCATATAGCAGTCATGCAATCAGTAAAAAAGAACAAATAAATATGTAAATGGGTCAATGGCATTCTAAATAACAAGAAATGATTATTTCTGTTTTTACCTATTTGCTGTTGCATTATCACATATAAGTTCCACAATGTTTGTAGAATGCCAATCTTACATTTGCTTTTAGGCAGCATATGTTGAAAGGCAAGTGTAATCTCTGGGTGACCAGTCACTCATTATAATGGAATAGCATAAAATGATACATAGAAATAAAACAAGGGTCTTGGCAACCAGTCTGGCACATCATGTGCCAATTCTTTCCTTTCAGGAAGTCTCCCTTTAGTGACTATGCAGTCCAATTGGTATTGGAGTTTGATTTGTGACTGCTGAAAGCAGCTCATATCTGGGTGCCAACACAATCACCTGGAAAGGAAGGAGATCTGTTGTCATGTAGACCCTTAACAAAACCTGATATTTACACAAAGACCCTTGGCACAGGGGCACCAAACCCTGGAGCCAATCAATCTCTGCAGTAAAATGGCTTAAAAGAGGAATAAAGACTGGCATGTTTTATATTCCTTTGTTTGGTTTGATCGAGCTTGTGTCTAAAAGGTAATTGATGCCCTTTGAAGAATAATGGGTTCCTACCTTAAATTAAATTTAGGTTTTTGTTTCATATATCAATTCTTCTGAAAACTTATTCATTAAAATTATTTTTCCCATTTTACATAGTAAAGGATTCTATTTTTGGCCTCCTAAACCCTCATATTTGGGTCTCCTCCATAAAATTAAAATCCTAAACATGACTTTTGACTTACATAAAGCCCAAAATACCTTTTTTCAAAAGAGATTAATGCTTGTTAACAAAAGTTATCTGAGTCACTTTGCTAGGAAAGATAAAGATTTTAGATATAGGCTATTCCAAATGGAATTTCCATGGTTTTCTCAAAAAACATTTTATTAAACTCTACAGTGAGTTGAATAGCATTCCTCCAAAATACATATGCACCTGGAACCTGTGAATGGAATCTTATTTGGAAATAAAATCTTGGAAAATGTAATTGAGCCAATGAAGACCCAAATTCAACATGACTTCTGTTCTAATAATAAGCAGAAAATTTGGACATACAGACACAGAGAGAAGGCCATGGGAAAATTGGAACACCAAATATTGCTTATAACCAGCAGAATTCTCCCCTACATGGTTAAGAGGTATCATGGTCTTGCTTACAACTTGATTTTTGAACTTCTAGACTCTGGAAATGTGAGACCCAGTTCAGCAGAGACATAAAACGATAGAAAAATGTCTATCGTTTTAAGAGACATGTTTTTGGTAATTTGTATGGTAGGTATAGGAAAAAAATTAAGATTTTGGAATTGGGAAGTTAGGTGCTACTATAACAAATGCATGAAAATGGGAAAGTGGCTATTTAAACACATGGAGATATTTGTTATTTACACAAAAATACATTCTATTAAAGGTAATGAGTGGAGCCTATTAATAATTGGAAACATAATAAAAAAGGCTAAACTACTTCAAAGGGACTGCTTGTACATACAGACATTAAAGTTGATTCTGGTGAGGACTCTGAAAGTAATGAGGAGAGCTAGAGAGAAAGCGTCTACTACCATAGAGAATGCATATATTACACACAGAATGTTCCAAAATGATGAACATTAATTGTTTTTCTGGTATTTCAGATGGTAATGAGAAGCATGCTATTTGAAACTGAAGGAAAGGCTATCCTTGTTATAAAGTGTAAGAAAACTGGACTGAATTGCTTGCAGCCATTCAGTAAAATATGTAATTTCTAAGTGATTAGTTGGATAGTTAGCTGAGGAGATTTCTAAGTCAAATATGGAGGGAACAGCCTACTTTCTCATTGTTACTTTATTATAATTGTGATAAAAATAGGTAAATTAGAACATAAACTATTAAGTAAAAAATGAATGAGCACTTGGTTATTTTGCAAGTTCTCAGTCCACCCAAATAAAATGCTCTGGGAATGAGATCAAGAATGTAGTTGCACAATTGTATACTAAAATAATGGTTAGGCATATAAGTAGGTGTGTGACTTATGGATCCAACAACCATCAAAGTAGAACCTAGAAATAGAAACAACATTATCCAGGAAATATCTGTGTAGACACTAATGTTTAATGTCATGTCTTGCCTTTATATTGACAGAAGACAAACAAGGTTTTTGGCAATTTTATAACAGCAGAAACACTGCCAACCAGTACTGAATGGGACAGAAAAGAGGCATATTTAAGATCAGAAATATTAAAACGTCAGATTTCTGATGTTTTAAGCCACCAATTTTGTGGTAATATATTAAGCAACTTTAGGAACCAACACAATCTCTAAAAGCAAAAAAAAAAAAAAAAAAAAAACTTATTAGGGTAGTTTAATAACTAAGAAAGAAATATGATATAGAATAGCCAGGAGATACCTGAGATTAGCTATATGTGACTCTTATGTCCTTTGAAAAGTATCTCTAATGTCTTAAGCATTGAAAGTTCAAGAGAGATATAGATCCAAGATGACAGACATGATGCAATCAGGAAGAGCTTCTCCTATTGAGAGAGTAGAATATTGAGTAGACTGACATAATTCAAACAGATCTTCTGAGTGAAGGCATTGTACGTGGAAGGAGAGAACACTGACACCAAGGCTGAAGAAAGAGGAAGCTGTGAACCATGCACGGTATTGCCAAGTTCCAGGACTCATTTCTAGCCCTGAACAGTTCCCAGGAAAGGGGAGAGTGAAATAACTGTGGAGTGCTGCACACCTGCCAGGGACCTCTGGGGCTACTATTGGAGTATAGGAATGCTTGTGATTTTTGCACATTGATTTTGTATTCTGAAGTTGCTTTACAGCTTAAAGAGTTTTTGGGCCAAGGTGATGGAGTTTTCTAAATACACAATCAACATTTATTAAATAGGGAATCCTTTCCCCGTTGCTTGTTTTTATCAGGCTTGCCAAACATTAGATGGTTGCAGACGCGTGGTGTTATTTCTGTGGCCATGGTTCTGTTCCATTGGTCTATATATCTGTTTTGGTACCATTATCATGCTGTTTTGGTTACTATAGCCATGTAGTATAGTTTGAAGTCAGGTAGTGTGATCCCTCCTGCTTTGTTCTTTTTGCTTAGAATTGTCTTGATTATACAGGTTTTTTCTTGTTCCATATAAAATTTAAAGCAGTTTTTTTCTTATTCTGTGAAAAAAGTCAATGATAGCTTGATAGGGATAGAATTGAATCTATAAATTACTTTGGGTAGTATGGCCATTTTCACAATATTCAATCCTCCTATCCAAGAGCATAGAATGTTTTTCCATTTGTTTGTGTCCTCTCTTATTTCCTTGACAAATGGTGTGTAGTTCTCCTTGAAGAGGTCCTTCACATCCCTTGTTAGTTGTATTCCTAGGTATTTTATTATTTTTGTTGCCTCTTAATTATAATAAGACTTTTTATAATAGGCCAGGTATCTGATTCATCCTTGTTTGTTCTCAAGGTATCTCACTAGGAAAAAAATATT